>OY743220.1:21748150-22029793 GCA_963555745.1 Cardamine flexuosa | reverse complement strand
CAATCTCAGAGATAAAATCGGATTTGTTAGGGTTTCGAATTGGAAAAAAAGAGAGAGAGAAAGGGGAGAGAAAGAAGATGAGTCGGACAAATCGGAAAAACGAAATGTTTGAATTGAATACATAAATCAAATTTAATATTTAATGTCTCCTCAAGTGACAACTAGACAAAATTTCGGGGCATATTTGTAATATCGAGTACTTTCATAGTGACTATATTATGAAATTACAATACCTTCGTTCAGAATTCTTATTCGTCTCATTTCACAGGCCCTATAACGAAAAGTGACAAATGTCGAGTCCTTTTTTGGAGGTTATACATGAAATTAATTTACTTTGGTCCATAATTCGCATTCATGTATGTTATTAGGCCCTTTAATGCAATCGTATCGAATAAAACTAAAACCCTGAATCGGATCCTCACAGCAATTTTCCCTCCAAACCAGAAGAAACCCCCAAATCGGAGATTCCTTCGGCTTCCGACTGAAAATGGCGTCTTCGTCTTCAACCTCTAGCGGCGGCGGATACGAAATCCCATGGGTGGAGAAGTACAGGCCGAGCAAAGTAGTCGATATCGTTGGAAACGAAGATGCCGTCTCAAGACTTCAAGTCATTGCTCGCGACGGGAACATGCCGAATCTTATCCTCGCGGTGAGATTTACTGTTCTATTTCCACTCTTAGACCACTAGGGTTTTATGAGAAACTCCTTAATTAGAGCATTGGGTTTGTCTCCTGTGTATATTTAGGATAAAGCTTGTGAATTTAGGGTTTTGATCCATTTCTATAGTCTGTTAAAGTGAATCGAAGTGTTATTGTAGAAATGTGAATTATGATATTTTGTTGTTTATCTTCAGGGTCCTCCTGGGACAGGTAAAACCACAAGCATTTTGGCTCTTGCTCATGAGCTCCTTGGCCCAAATTATAAGGAGGCTGTTCTGGAGTTGAATGCATCTGATGATAGGTATGTTCATATGTTGATGTCAATCTTTTTTACCTATGGGATTTAGTTCCATCTTCATTCGTTGTTTAGTTCCTCAACCTTGGTGTGGTATTGTATTAGGGGTATTGATGTTGTAAGGAACAAAATTAAGATGTTTGCGCAGAAGAAAGTAACACTTCCTCCAGGACGTCATAAGGTTGTTATTCTAGATGAAGCTGACAGGTTAGTGCTGCTATGTTTGTGACTTTTAACTTGAGTCTTTCTTCTTAAGGTGATTCTTGTATTTTCTGTTTGTAAAATTAGTATGACATCTGGAGCACAACAAGCATTGAGGAGAACGATTGAAATCTATTCAAACTCTACACGGTTTGCACTTGCTTGTAACACATCAGCCAAGATTATTGAGCCTATTCAGAGTAGATGTGCCTTAGTTCGTTTCTCTAGATTATCTGATCAGCAGATACTAGGCCGTCTCATGGTGGTGGTTCAAGCAGAGAATGTATGGATTTGCCACTTTTCTTTTTCGTTTTAGTTACTGCTACTTTCAACATATTCTAATTTCCTATGTTTTCAATCTCTCAAGGTTCCGTATGTACCTGAAGGCCTCGAGGCGATCATCTTTACAGCTGATGGTGACATGAGGCAAGCTCTGAACAACTTGCAAGCCACATTCAGTGGGTTTCGGTTTGTCAACCAAGAAAACGTCTTCAAGGTTCGCTACAAAACTTTTCTGTTTCATATCATCATCAATCACAGATCTCTCCACTTGTTTCATAATTTTTGTTCATCAGGTCTGTGACCAACCTCACCCACTTCATGTCAAGAACATTGTTCGGAATGTGTTGGAAAGTAAGTTTGACGATGCTTGTCACGGCTTAAAGCAGCTTTATGATCTTGGCTACTCTCCAACTGACATTATCACAACGCTTTTCCGTATAATAAAGAACTACGATATGGCTGAATATCTGAAACTTGAGTTCATGAAGGTATTACATTTGATTCTCATTCACATCTCTAAACATCCCAACTCTGTGTTATTTCCGTCTTACACTTATGGTTTTATTCAGGAAACTGGATTTGCGCATATGAGAATCTGTGATGGAGTTGGATCATATCTTCAGCTATGTGGTCTTCTGGCTAAGTTAGCCATTGTTCGTGAAACAGCTAAAGCAGCTTAAGCAAGGTTACTTCCACTCCATCTCTAGTGATGAACCAGTGGCTGGTTTATGTTTAAACCCGGTTTATTCTACTCTACTCTCGTTGTTTGATAATTCGGATAGATCTTGGAACTTCTTGGTGTATTACTCTGTTGTTTCCTAGATTTGATTTTGTTTGTGAATGTTTCTGAATATTATCTTTTAATCTTAATCCTAACCATTTTGGTATTTTTGATATTTACAAAAAAAGAAAAGTCTTGAGATATTAATATTAAGGTTGTATTTTCAGTGACCCTGTCCAACATTGGAGATTCTTTTTTCTTGAATTATATACTTCAATCATGTGCTATTGTGTTCAATTTATTATAAACTGAAATTGCCAATTATGTTCGCACAAAACTATATTACAAAAACAAAAACTTAGAATCTATTTGTGGAATTCGATAACAGAATATGAAAAGGCAAGACAAATAATTTCACAACGGAGAAAACCAGAATCAGAGGCTAGAGTTTCGAACTGGGAAAGAGACCTCTCCTTACCACCTGAGCATTGTGTTAACATCAACATGTCCATGCCGAACACAATGTTAGAATTGATCTCTGGTTTTGTCGGCGTAATCATCTCAACTATTATTGCTTTTCCTTTTTCGGGAAGACTTCTCCAACAATTTTTTAGAATCCTTACACAATCCTCGTCATTCCAATCATGTAGAATCAACTGAAATAATTCATCCATTTTATGTTGTAGTTAATAACATAGTATACGGTTAATGTTCCAAAAAAAATATATATATATTTTAATATATGGTTGACCATGAAATTATATGTATGTTAATGATATACTTACTTTCATGAAGATGGCATCTCCTTTTGGAATTTCTGTAAATATATCTCCGGAAATATGTTCCACTCCTATATATATTTATAACCGATTTGATTAGGATATATTTGTTCAATTTATCACTTAATTAATTAGTTGTGTATACCTGGATAATGAGGAGCATGGACTAAAACCGAGGCTAGATCGAAATTGATGCCTTTAATATGAGGATACTTGGAAGTCACTAGACCTATAATGGTTCCTATGCCTCCTCCTACATCAACCAAAGTACTTACATCGTCGAATCCTTTGTAAACTTCTAAGACTTTATTTATAGTCAATGTGGAAGCTTCTGACATTGCCCGATTAAACATCTCACCGAATTGTTCGTTCGAGCCAATGTATTCGAAAAGTTTCATGCCATTAGCAGAACTGAATGCATCTTTTCCTTCTAATATCACATCTTTAAGATGTGTCCTATGGAAAAAAAAACCCCCATCAAATCAAATGTTCATTGATCATACATATTTAGAGGAAACTTGTTCTAGACCGGTTGAATTATAAGATTTATTAACCGGCGTATGCATGGGTTAACGTACTTTATGAATAACTAAGAAGTACGTACCATGTCTTGAAATTGACTTCGCTTAGGGTTAACATCAACAAAGACGCAAGAGAACCCGAACCGTCTCCACGGTTCAAGAAAAACCTACAAACCGGTTCAGCTGCATAGACTCTCTTTATCTTTCCACCGTTCTCTCCGGTTTCTACTATACGGCACTTCAAGATCGAGTGGCTGGCTAGTAAAACCAGCATGCGGTCGAGCAGTTCCGGTGCCTCCGAGTTGGTAGGCTTGGTTGGGAGACCAAGTGCTATCTCGGAAGGCGAGAGCCACACGCCGTCATCTACGGCAGCGATTGTGTCGATGATGCCAAGCTCTGAGGCAGCTTTGAACACCATGGGAAAGGTCAATGCATACACGATCTTCTCCGCTTGCAAGCTCACCGTATCTTCGTCAAAACGTTCTTCTTCTTTGATTATATCCGGTTTAGGAAAAGTGGTTATGGAATGTTGAAGATGGTCTGCCATTGTTGTTGTTGGTTGAAAATTTGAGGAAGATAGGTAATAAAGGTTTAGATGGTACGAGAAAGTTTGTTTCAACATTCACCACACTTAGTGTCTTTTATAGGGAGGACACCAAAACAAGTGTACCCTAATAAATTATCCATTTATTATATAAAAATAAATAAATAAATTGTTTAAAAGGATACAATAATGAAAATTTACAATTTATGTTTGTTAACAATGTTGTCGGCTCAACAACCTTTTTTCAACGGCTTAACAACCTCATTTTTTTTTCTTTTTTTTTTAATGGCTCAATAACCCATCACTTGTCAATTAATATGCGTATTTGTAGTAGACTAAGAGCATATTTAATGGTGGTCTTCCACCGAATCTTTTTAAAATTATATAAAAAAATATTATGGTTTCTAAATAATTTACTTTTTAATATATTTTGAAAAAATTGGTAAAACACTCCAAATGCAGATGCTCTAATGATGACATATATCTCCCACATGTGTTCTTCTAATTGAGCTGAATGCCGGTAGAGCTTACCAATTTATTTATTTATTGTAAGATCCACTCATCCACACGTAAAGTAAATTTTTATGAATTAATATAAGATAGTAAAATAGTTTTTATAAATTACTAAATTATTCTAATTCAAGTTGGTCAATATAATAATTGATATAGTTTGTTAAAATAATAAAACAATAACTTTTACACCCCATGGTCCTATTAAATATTAATCACATAAGTTAATTATTATATAAACTTATAACATATAAATAAAATATTTTATTAAAATCTAATTATAGTGTTATTTATTTATTCATAAATTTGCATTTTTATTGAAAATTGTCTCTATCTTTTCTATTATATAAAAAAAAAATTATTTTTCCAAATTACATCAAATTTCATTTTAATATTTTATGTAATGATTGTTTTCTAATATGTAAGTATTAAGTATGTTTAAACAGATTGAACTATTGTGTTACACTTTTATTTTAATCAATTTTTCTGAAATTTGATAAGATTTGATCGATAAATAAATATCTTTATAAATTAATAAAATAATCTAGTTTTAAATTTTTTAATATTATTAATTTATTGAAATTTAACTGTATGGTCCTAGTTTTATGTGCATATAACAACAAGACAAACTTTAACTGTTAAAAGCTACATATTAGATGTTTAAACACACAACAATTGTAGATAACGAAATCAAATTAAAACTCATGAAACAAAGTTGATGTATTACTCTGTTTCTCATATTTGAATTTGCTTATGAATGCTTCTGAATATTATCTTTTAATTTTAATTCTAATCATTTTGGTATTTTGATATTTAACAAAAGAAAAAAAAAAGAGGTCAGAGAAAATATTAACCACATTATAATATATTTTTTCTTGAAATTATACACTTCAGTCATGTACTCTTGTATTCAATTGATAAAATTTTTGAAATACTCAATTACATTTAGTCCTTTTTGTTTTTAACCACATTATGATATTTTCTTATGATGACAATTCTTGTGAATCTGATTAATTGCGAATTCTGTTTTCAGATTGGATTTATAGTGTGTTGTTTTAAAGGATTTTCTAATATGGTCTTTGAATTTTTTTTGTATTCTGAGAAGATCATGCAATTATAAGTATGAGACAAACTATATCCAAAACGATATTCCATATATACCCATTGGAGACTGAACGAACCAACTATAATTCCTCCATCACCCCATCCGAACTATCTATTACTCTCATCACACATTTTTTAAATGCATATAATTCTTATTTCCCAAAAAAGATCAGTAGTGTGATCGATGAAAGAAAACAAATGAGAAACAAAATTAAATAGTAGTATTATCTATATATATTACGTTGATTATTACAGTCGCCCAACTCAAAATCAATATTATTATTTACAAAATATAAAAAATAAAAATAGTATTAATACCGTGAAGCATAATAAACAACCTAGTACACAAACTATATATTTGGATATTACTTGACACACAGTAGACAACCTATAATACATACACAATATTTTTTTTTTTAAACCATTAAAACTCCAACCAGGTTTGGAGACCACGTATGATGAGATGAATCGTTGATTTCTTTGGTAAAATTTCTTATCTATTTGTGGAATTCCATAACAGAATATGAAGAGGAATGACAAATGATTTCGCAACGAAGAAAACCCGAATCAGAGGCTAGAGTCTGGAATTGGGAAAAAGATCTCTCCTTACCACCCGAGCATAGTGTTAACATCAACATGTCCATGGAGAACACAATGTTAGAAGATAGGTCGTTGATCGGTTTTATTGGCGCAATTCTCTCAACTATTACTACTTTTCCTTTTTCGGGCAGACTTCTCCAACAATTTTTTAGAATCCTTACACAATCTTCGTCAGTCCAACTATGTAGTATCAACTGATGAAATAATTTTATTTTGTAGTTAATATATGAAATTATATGTATGTTAATGATATACTTACTTTCATGAAGATGGCATCTCCTTTTGGAATTTCTGTAAACATATCTCCTGAAACATGCTTCACTCCTATATATATAACCGATTTTGACTAAAGTAAATATTGAGCAAAAAAAATAGATAATTCTAGGAGATATGTGTTTAGTTTATCACTTAATTAGTGGTTTATACCTGGATAAAGAGGAGCATGGACTAAAACTGAGGCTAGATCGAAATTGATGCCTTTAATATGAGGATACTTGGAAGTCACTAGACCTATAATGGTTCCAACTCCTCCTCCAACATCAACCAAAATATTTACATCTTCGAATCCTTTGTAAACTTGTAAAACCTTGTTCATAATCAACGTGGAAGCTTCTGAAATTCCCCTATTAAAAAACTCAGCGAATTGTTCGTTCGAATCAATGTATTCGAAAAATTTCATGCCATAAGCAGAACTGAATGCATCTTTTCCTTCTAATATCACATCTTTGAGATGTGTCCTGAGAAAAAAAAACGCATCAAATCAATTGTTCATTAATGGTTACATATATATTATAGAACACTTGTTATATATCGGTTTAATTACTATAATTATTTAACGACAAAAGATGCTCTTTAAGTATACTATATTGCCTTGTTTGTGGAATAATTAAGAAGTACGTACCAAGTCTTGAAATAGACTTCACTTAGAGATATAACAAACAGAGACGCAAGAGAACCGGAGCCGTCTCCACGGTTCAAGAAAAACCTACAAACCGGTTCAGCTGCATAGACCCTCTCGGTTATTCTAGTTCCACTTCCACCGTTTTCTTCGGTTTCTACTATACGACACTTCAAGATCGAGTGACTGGCTAGTAAAACCAGCATCCGGTCCAGAAGTACCGGTGCCTCCGGGTTAGTAGGCTTGGTTGGGAGAGCAAATGCTATCTCGGAAGGCGAGAGCCACACACCGTCATCTACGGCAGCGATTGTGTCGATGACGCCAAGCTCTAAGGCAGCTTTGAACACCATGGGAAAGGCCATTGTATACAAGATCTTCTCCGCTTGCAAGCTCACCGTATCATCGTCAAATCGTTGTTCTTCTTTGCTTATATCCGGTTTAGGAAAAGTGGTTAATGAAGGTTGAAGATGGTTTGCCATTTTTGTTCTTGGTTGAAAATTTGAGGAAGATAGGCAAAATTTGAGGGAGTTTAAGTTTACTTGTTAATTAGTATATGGATGATATATAATTGTAGTAAACTATAGTGACGTATATGCATATAACAACAGGAAAAACTTTAACTGTTAAAAACAAATATGTGGTGTCGGCAGAAAAAACAAAACAAATGTGTGGTTATGTTAATTTAGCCAAAAATAAAATATGCAGCTATTTTATGGCAAGTTTGGGGCCACTTCACAAGTAATGTTCACAAGGTTTATAAAAGCAGCTTAAGCAATGTAACATCCACTCATCTCTAGTGATGAACCAGTGGCCGGTTTATGTTTAAACCCGGTTTAGTTTCCCCTCGTTGTTTGATAATTCGGATAAATCTTGGAAGTGTTATTCTGTTTCCTATATTTGAATTTGCTTGAGAATGTTTCTGAATATTATCATTTAATCTTAATCACAATCATAGTTGTTAGGATTATATTTTCAGTGAACCTGTTACTATTGGAGAAGATTCTTTTATATCCATAAACTATATTTTATTGTACACAAACTATATTATATTTAAAAAATTAAAACAAAACCACTACAAAAAGCCACAAGATAAATCTTTGATTTACTAAGAAAAACTCGAACTTATTTGTGGAATTCGATAACAGAATTTGAATTGGCAAGACAAATGATTTCGCAACTAAGAAAACCTGAATTAGAGGCTAGAGTCTCGAATTGGGAAAGAGACCTCTCCTTACCACCCGAGCATTGTGTTAACATCAACATATCCATTGCAAACACAATGTTAGAAGAAATGTCGTTGATCTTTGGTTTATTTGGCATAATCATCTCAACTATTATCACTTTTCCTTTTTCGGAAAGACTTTTCCAACATTTTTTTAGAATCCTTACACAATCATCGTCACTCCAATCATGTAGTATCCACTGAAATAATTCATTCATTTTATATTAGTTGTCAATATGTGATTGACTATAAAATTATATGTATATGTTAATGATATAGTACTTACTTTCATGAAGATGGCATCTCCTTTTGGAATTTCTGTAAACATATCTCCTGAAACATGCTTCACTCCTATAAATTTATATAACCGATTTTGATTAGGTAAATAAATAAATAAGCTAGTTTAGGAGATATTTGTTTATTTTATCACTTAATTAGTTGTGTATACCTGGATAAAGAGGAGCATGGACTAAAACCGAGGCTAGATCAAAATTGATGCCTTTAATATGAGGATGCTTGGAAGTCACTAGACCTATAATGGTTCCTATGCCTCCTCCTACATCAACCAAAGTACTTACATCTTCGAATCCTTTGTAAACTTCTAAGACTTTCTTTATAGTCAATGTGGAATCTTCCGACATTGCCCGATTAAACATCTTAGCGAAATCTTTGTTCGAACCAATGTATTCGAAAAGTCGCATGCCATAAGCAGAACTGAATGCATCTTTTCCTTCTAATATCACATCTTTGAGATGTGTCCTAAGAAAAGAAAACCCATAAGTTATAGAAAACTTGTCATAAACCGGTTTAATTATAAGACTTATTAACCGGAGTATGGGTTAACGTACTTGATGATTAAGTATTGTTTTTTTGTGATTAAATAAGAAGTACGTACCAAGTCTTGAAATGGACTTCGCTTAGGGTTAACATCAACGTAGACGCAAGAGAACCCGAGCCGTCTCCACGGTTCAAGAAATACCTGCAAACCGGTTCAGCTGCATAGAACCTCTCAGTCTTTCTTGAACCGGTTTCTACTATACGGCACTTCAAGATTGAGTGGCTCGCTAGTAAAATCAGCATCCGGTCGAGCAGTACCGGTGCCTCCGGGTTGGTAGGCTTCGTTGGGAGACCAAGGGCTATCTCGGAAGGCGAGAGCCACACGCCCTCGTCTACAGCTGCAATGGTTTCGATGACGCCAAGCTCTAAGGCAGCTTTGAAAACCATGGAGAAGGTCATTGTATACAAGATCTTCTCCGCTTGCAACCTCACCGTATCTTCTTCAAATGGTTTTCTTCTTTGATTAGATCCGGTTTAGGAAAAGTGGTTAAGGAATGTGGAAGATGGTTTGCCATTGTTGTTGGTGGTTGAAAATTTGAGGAAGATAGGTAATAAAGGTTTAGATGGTACGAGAAAGTTTGTTTCAACATTCACACTTTAGTGTCAGTTTATAGGGAGGAATTAAACAAGTGTACCCTAATAAATGTTATCCTATTACTATTATATAAAATAAATAATAAAATATTTTAAACGGTTTTAGTAGATCCATCAAACTTTTTCAAAAGAAGGTACAATAATTGTTGAAAATTTATAATATATGTTGTCAACAATGTGACACACACTACACAAGAGATAGAATGATAGGTTACCATACATTCGATATTTTTTACTGTTTCAACAACTCTTTTGAGCTACGAGTTTTCTTAAATTCGTCATCTATCTTTTAAAATTAAAGTAAAAGATAACCAAATTCTGGTATATGATTATTCGTTTTGCTCTCCTGTTTGTTATATTGGTTGAGATTTAATCTGTAGAATTGAATAATGGTATAGATTGTACGAGAATGTTGATTTCAACGTTCACATTTAATGGATTTTTATAGGGAGAGGACCTCAAAACCAAGTGTACATAACATTATTTTTCATTTAAAGAATTAACACTCTTGTGTAAGATCAATATTTTAAATGAAATATATTAAACGTAGTAAAACTAAGGTATCAATGTAAGAAAATTGTCATCCTACTAGTAACAAATCGCATAAGCGTTAAAAGTTATAGGTTAAAATTCGGTAGACTAATCTTTCTCTATCAAATTGCCTCAGCCATATGATTTATCGACTAGTATAAAGCGAATGTGATTAGATCAGATTCTAGTCATGAACTCCAGTCTAATGCTGAACTGAATCATTCTAACTAATAATAATAATTTAAAATATTATCGTACGAACAATTAGGAAAGTTATGGTAGTATAAATTACTTGGAGCTATACAGTATAAACTCGCGTGAAATCATTCCACCGCCGTTTGCATTGTTTTTTACAGTTCCATCATTCAATACTCAGGGATTTTTTACATTTTGGTTTCAAATATTGATCTTACACAAGAGTGTTAATTCTTATAAAATAACTTAACTAGCTATTTTATTCCATGTTTTATTTTTCTTTATTTCTTAGTTCTGTGGTATTATACCAATTGAGATCATATTACACGGTTTTAATGCATATTATGACGGAGGTCGCTGACACGTCTCTTTCTAATTGAGCTGAAACCGCGTGGACCTTACCAAGTTATTTGTTGTAGTGATGATCCATACATGGTCCTAGCTAGTTTTATAGGCAAGAAAAACTGTTAAAAGCTACATATTTAGCTACTAGCTAAAAATATGTGGCTATGTTAAGTTAGCCACAATTGAGATTAAAGAAAAGAAGACGAAGTTGTAGCTATTTTGTGGTAAATTTTTGGTTATTTAGTGGAAATTTGTATTTGTGACTATATGTAAACAACACAACAACAAATAGCCTAAAAAAAAGGTGGATGAATAGCCACAAAATAGCCTTATATACATCGTGGTAATATTGCCGCAACTCAAATTAACTTTGCGTTTGTGGCTACAAGTCTACAACCACAAATTTATGTCGTGGTTGTATATTTTTTTTTTTACTTTTCGGATTAGTCATATATTTGTCATACATATATTTTGATCAAATTAGCTATAATTAGACAGAATAGAACATGATAGCCACAAGTTAAATTTGTGTCTATATGTGTCCGTCTTTATAAAAAAATATATGTCAAAAGCTGGAATTTGTGGCTTCTTAGGCATCTATTTGTAACTAGCTAACTAATCACGAATTAGCCATAAATTAGTCACTGACTATGTAGCTAGTTATTCATATCGTTATGAAAATGGCTTATATTGGGGAAATACATCGTTTTCCCCTTATATTGGCATTTTTCCAAAGTCGAGGTGATTTGTTTTGTTAAATTTGTAGCCATGCATGCATGGTTGCTAGAACGATGGAACCAAATTGCCATTGCAAGCACCTTTGGATAAATCTGGTTAAACATAATGTTTGTAACATTAAGACTTCAACGAAACTTGCTCATTCATGTGGCAAACACTATTTGAACACAATGACTTGTAACTAAAAGGTTGATTTTTAGACATGTGGGAACGTACAATAATTTTCCTAGATGCGGGGAAATAGGAGACCACTAAACTATACTATGTTTTTTCTTCTGCCGGCTCCTCCAATGTTTGGGTGTTTTCGACTATCCTAATCCTTTATTTTGTTTTCTTTAATTTAAAACAAGTGATCCATGTTTTTAGTAGAAGAAGGAATAATCTGAAACGTCAACCAAAAACGTCATTGAAAATTTTATTATTTGACACCATTAAAATGGTTTTTAAAAAAATTTCTTAAGAGAAAAAAAAAGCCTAGCTGCCATTTCAAAAATTTTAAATAAAATTTAGTTTCTATCATTTTAAAGGCCAAAAACAACACAAAATTTCAGAAATATATAAAAAGAGACTAGAGTGGTGTTCTTAGGAATGTGCAAAATTTTGCCAGATAACAACAAACTCCATTGATGTGTGTTTTAGTAGTAACAAATCTTTTTAGCAAAAAAACCAACAAACCCTCAGTCCCTTACTATATATAGTAATCTTCCAGAATAAAATATCTCAAAATAAAAAAATACGATAAACTGAAAATTAATTTTATACAAGTTTGATCTAATCTTTTCTTTCACAAAATTATATTCTTTGATTTATTTCCATGTTAGGAAACTTTTAAATTTTTTGTCTCAGGTCTGAGTTGTTTTCTTCCTCAGTTAAAGAAACGGCAAAACAGAACAAAAAAAAACATAGGAAGAAGAGGAGCTGGCATCACCGCCTAACTCGCCATTGACACAACACCAAAGTTCTGAATTCTTTTAAACTTTTTATTCTACACACATCGATAAAGATCTAAAAATTCATAATTAACTGCACTCACTTTTTAACGGTTGAAATTCGTAAAAAAACGCGTCTTTTAATTTTAATTTTTAAAGGTTACAACTTTTTAACCTAAAATTCTCTCTTTGATTACTGATACTCTGTCTCAATCTCTTCTTCCTTGTAATTTATCTTCCCTTCTTTATTTCTTGTAAGCTACTTCTCCTGATTTTCTTATTTGATCCGTTTAATCCAAGTTTCGAGACAGATTTCGATTTATATAAAATCCTGAGATTTTGTGAAACAGAAAACAGAGAGAAAAAACAGAGTAATGGCGAACAGAGATGTGGAGAGAGGAGGTAAGAAGAACAGAGGAGCTAATAATAATAATAACAATTATTTCAACGATGAGAGTTCCAGTGATACTCATTGGACTTCGTGGTTGATTCCGGTGATTGTAGTGGTGAATCTCGCCGTGTTTATTGCGGTTATGTTCGTTAATGATTGTCCTAAGAAAATCACCGGAGCTAACAAAGCTTGTGTTGCTAGATTCCTCGGAAGATTCTCTTTTCAACCACTTAAAGAGAATCCTCTCTTTGGTCCTTCTTCTTCTACGTAAGTTTACTCAAATGGGTAATCTCAAAAGTCTCAATTTTGATTTCTAATTCGCAATTGAATCTGATCTCTATTGAGCTCAGACTTGTTCGGTTTCTCAAAGTTTCCATTTTTCTTCACTCTAATCTTCTGGGCACCTCAAAAGTCTCAATTTTTATGTGTTTATGATCTGAAAATTGAATTTGATCTCTGTTATCTATTAGTGACTTGGCAAATGAGCTCAAACTTGTGGTGTTTCTCAAAGTTTCCATTTTTCTTCAGTCTAATCTTCTGTGTACCTCAAAAGTCTCAATTTTGGTGTGTGTTTATGTAATGAAATTGAATTTGATCTCTGTTGTCTATTAGGGCCTTGAAAAATGAGCTCAAACTTGTGGTGTTTGTCAAAGTTTCCATTTTTCTTCAGTCTAATCTTCTGGGCAACTCAAAAGTCTCATTTTTTGTGTGTTCATGATATGAAAATTGAATTTGATCTCTGTTGTCTATTAGTGACTTTTGGCAAATGAGCTCAAACTTGTGTTGTTTCTTAAAGTTTTCATTTTTTCTACTGTAATTATGCATTTAGCCAGATTAGGATTTGTTGATAAGACTTCTCTGTTCTAGATTTGGACTAAGGAACTTGTGGATCCAATTGAAACCGTTGGATATATGATTTGTGAATTTCATTAGCAGTGGTTCTCTGAGTGATTCTATTTATGGATTTGTGTGATTCCTTGTTTTAGTGGTTTTCTCTCTTTTGCTTTTGTGTTTGTATTTTGATTTGGTTTTGCTTGGACTCTTGTTTCAGATTAGAGAAAATGGGAGCATTGGAATGGAGGAAAGTAGTACATGAACATCAAGGATGGAGACTGCTCACGTGTATGTGGCTTCACGCTGGTATCATTCATCTTCTTACTAATATGTTGAGTTTGATCTTCATCGGTATCCGTCTTGAGCAACAATTTGGCTTCAGTAAGTCCTTACCTCTTTTAAGTACAAAACACTCTTCTTTCCCCCCCATCAAGTTCTAGACTCATCTTTTTTACCTTTACCGTGCAGTAAGAGTCGGCCTTATCTACTTAATATCTGGTCTCGGTGGTAGCATACTCTCTTCTCTTTTCCTTCAAGAAAGTATCTCTGTTGGTGCCTCCGGTGCTCTCTTTGGACTTCTTGGAGCTATGTTATCTGAACTTCTCACCAATTGGACTATCTATGCCAACAAGGTAGGCTTTGTTCGGTTTAGTTCGGTATAGTTCGTATGCTTACCTCTCTAATAGCTTTTGTTGTTTGCAGGCAGCTGCTTTGATCACACTTTTGTTCATCATAGCAATCAACTTAGCACTAGGAATGCTTCCTAGGGTTGACAATTTCGCACACATTGGAGGGTTCTTAACCGGGTTTTGCCTTGGGTTTGTTCTCCTTGTCAGACCACAGTATGGTTGGGAACCTTCCCGGACCAACACTTCTCGTACCAAACGCAAGTATAGCGTGTACCAGTACGTGCTCTTCGTAGCCGCAGTGGTTCTACTTGTGGTTGGTTTAACCGTTGGGTTAGTGATGCTTTTCAAAGGAGAGAATGGGAACAAACATTGCAAATGGTGTCATTACCTTAGCTGTTTCCCTACTTCTAAATGGACCTGCTAAACCATCATCATCATCATCATCATCATCATCATACGATAAAAGCTTTTTATATGTGGTTCTTGTAACACTAAGCCTTTGATTACTTTATAGTTTATATACACATGTACATTAATTACAAAATTCCTGTTGTGTTAAAAAAGAGGAAAGAAACAAAAGAGTGTGTTACATTTGAAAACCATACTTGATACTTCTCAAACTGTCTTTAATACATAGATTATTGGATTGATTAGTCTTCTATGTAACTTCTTAATAAATTTGTAATAAAAGATAAGAAAAAACTGACTTTGTTAGACTGCTCTAACAGTTTTATTAACGGGAGAAATATAAGCTTAAATTGGAAATAAATTCATATTAATTTGGTTAATACACACTAAAAATAACAAGCATATTAGGTTTCTATAAGAAATACACACTAAACATAACAAGCATATTAGGTTCTATAAGAAATACACACTAAAAATAACAAGCATATTAGGGTCTATAAGAAATACACACTAAAAATAACATTATATTAGGTTCTATAGGTTGTTCTTCCTTGGCTTGGCTCCATTATATAAAATGTATAGTTTGTTCATCGGATTCTCTTAACTTTTGTCTAAATCTCTTTCTTTTTGAGTCTAATATGATACCCATTTGGAAATTGTAATCCAGGAGTTCGAACTATATTTCCTCCACTAATTTCTTCCCATCTGATAAATTCCAAGAAACAAAAACAATAATAAACATTAGCTTATAAAAAAGTTTATGAAAAACCTGTATTTTGTGACCAAGCTATGAAGAAAAACAGCTGTTTGGAGTTTGCTGAAGTCAGTTCCAATACAGAATCTCATTCCACCACCAAACGCCATAAAATTCTTCGATGCATTAGTATATTCTGATCCCTAGTATTTCACCAGTTTGTTATTAGTTTTGTTTTCTAAACATTTTTAGGTTACTTGGAATACAAGATTTTGAAGAACTCACTTCCCATCTAGATGGATTGAAGACAAGAGGGTCTTTATAGTTGTCTGGATTCAAATGTATAGCTGGAGGACATATCATCACTCCCCAATCAGCTGGAATAGTATAATCTGCAAACATTTACAAAGTGATTATATATTAAAAAAATGAAATCAATCAAAGTATTATATATGGTGTTGTTGCTTTCTTGATCATACTTTTATACTTGATATCTCTCAAGGCTTTTCTGAAGACTACAGGAGCTATATTCGCTAGTCTCACTGTTTCGTTTATAAACTACAATCATAATTGTTAAACACTTGGTTAGATGATAATACACATTATATTATGTTTAGGATATTGACATACTTAATATTTTTACCTGAAATGTGTAAGTCATTGATTTGTATTCTTTCCATGTAAGTCCAGAATCAGCATCTTTACGGTTTCTTAGAATTGCCTCATGTTCCTCCTGATAAAAATGACATTATTTGAAAACTTTTCTTGATGAACAAGTGAAGAGTTTATTCGTTTTACTTACCGTTAGAAGTTTTAGGATTAAAGGATGGTCTGAGAGGAACTTAATGGCTAAAGTTAAAGAGAGAGATGTTGTTTCGAAGCTGGCAAAAAGCAAGGCAAACATCAAGTCTAATGAAATTGCTTCAGTCAGAAGTGTCCCTTCTTTCTTAAGTTCTTCGATGACATAATCGAAGAAGTCACTCGGATTCTCCCGTGGCTTCTCACGCCTCTCTTGAAGCTTATTCCTCAACATTTTCATCGCACGTTCTCTTCCCTGAATCACCAAATTTAAGCATGGTTAGTACTTCATCAAAGAGAGTCATTGCTTACTTTACAAGAAATTGTGTCTAAGTAATAGTATAACCTTTAGGCACTTGTGATAAGCTGTCCCTGGGATGCCAATAGGGAAAGAGATCAAACCGTGGATGAACGCAACAAAGTATTCCCGTAGATTCTCTGAGGACTTCTCTGGATCATGGCTGATCAGCTTTTTGGCGGTGAGATCAAATATTAACTAATATAAAGAAAGTTATATTTAGCAAGTCAGAAACTTAGGTTTATGTTTTGAACAATTAATGGTGGAAAATATGTTCCTTGAAACTCACGCTTGCTGTTGAGTCTTTTAGCTCAATTGAGTTTTGAGTTGACCAGAGCTTTAACTTGTTACATGCACTTTGTTCAATTTCAGGAAGCATATTTTTGAGACTTTCATAGCCAAAGAGACTCAAGACCATGTGCTTAAGGTACTTATGCATGAAACCATGTAATGTTCCCACATTTTGCTTTCCAAGTATCTCATTGAAAGTGTCAGGATACCAACTCTGGAAACATTTACCTTCTTGTTGGAACACAAAATAACTAAAATCAGAATCTGTTGTTACAATAAATGGTTTCCCCACTAGGTTAGTTTTGAAGATTGTACCATACCTACATGAAAATTGAAAAGGATTTAACTTTGGTTATTCATACAAATACATAGTCTGCAAGAAAGAATTGAAAACACTCACTTCTTAACTCTTTCTTTGATAAAAGGTTGAATGTCTAAAGTTGTGTTAGGTTTGAAGAAATGAATCGTCTCGCCAATAAGTGGTAAACCCATAGAGCCTGGTGGAAGCTTCCCTCTGCATTTAGGGTTCCTCCATTTGTAAACCCAAACCCAAGTTGTGATGCTTGTCACAAGAAGCGAAAACCAAATGCACAATGCCCACAACATCGCTCTAAGAGTTTTCTATTATGTTTTTTTTTCTTTGAAGTTTTTAACTATGAGATCTCTTTTTCTTCGGTGTTTGTATTCTTTGACAACTAAAAAAGGACAAAGAAGAGAAGAAAAACTAAACTGTTTGATGTTTCTTCGACCGTATGATGACTCCTTAAATAGAGAGGAGGCAAGTCCTTACAAGAAGACTATACTAAGTTCTTTTTAGATTATCATCCTTATTTTTTTTATTTTTTTTAAGTTCTCTTTAGATTTTATCATCCTTAGTTTTTTTTTTCCTTGTTTTTATAATCGTAGTTAGATTCAATAATCACGAAGCCTATACAACTTTAGTTTGAATACAAAACCCACCTACTCATTTATTATATTAAATTAAGTTTTACATGTTACTATTAGCTTGTGGTTTCAACTAGTTGTTGAGTTGTTGTTTGCTCAGATTCAGGAAGGTTTGCCCAAATTTATTATATTAAATAAGTTTTACATGTTATTAGCTTGTGGTTGCAACTAGTTGTTGAGTTGTTGTTTGTTCAGATTCAGGAAAGTTTGCCTAAAATGAAAGATTTGAAACAAAAGAGTCTCAAATTCTCAAATATTGAATGTATGAATCAGTGCCTTCAGAACTGAGTTAATAAATATAGTATGAATTTATCCTTGAGTTGGTCTGTTGTCTAAAATAATGTTAAGTTTATGGGAAACAAAATAGAAATTTACTAACAAAAACATTAAATCAACAGTTTAAATTAGACCACTAAGTAAATAAATCAACCAATTGAAAAAAATATTGAATTTTCTAAAATAAATCGTTGGAGAAAAAAATTAAGTTGAAAAAAAATAATAAGTAGACAGTGCAATATATTAACTTTATTAATAAGTTGACTATGTACAAAAATAAACTAGGAAATTTTGTTCTATAATAGATACTATTTTCTAAACAAAATAATTAATTTTGAAACTAAATTAAATTCATCATGATTTTATTTATATTATAAAAATAAATTAAAAAAATTAGTTATATTATTTAAATTAATTCATTTTGTTTAGTAATTAGATGAATAATAAATAAGAGTAATTTGTTCATTTTTCATTGTAAAAGGAGTATTTATCAAAGTTAAAAGCACTATAAATATTTATGTATAGTTTTCAAATATATTACAAACTACAGTATTGGACAATTTTCTTTTCTTTTATCGACCTGATCGTTAAACTTTGAAGAGTGTGGAGATAACAAAAATAAAGGTGTGGATCATAATCATTATTTTTGTCTTCTAACACGTACACGTGCGTTCTAGTATTAAAAGCTAGTGAATGCACCATACTTGAAGAAAATTTGACCACACCACCCACAAAACGGTCCTGCACTGTGTCATATGTTCACTGTCTTGCGATTGGACTTGAATATTGGTGCAGAGGATAAACCATTAGGTACGGCCAAAAACGGTGCGCCTGCGGACGACCAAAGTGGTCCACGTCCAAATTGGAATGGCACAACTGCTTTATGAGTTATTTCACCCATTTATTTATTAGGTGTAATTCAATAGGCCTTTTTAAAATGATTTTGAGCTTTGAGTGCAAACTAAATATTGTTACTTCAATTACAAGGCACATCAGATTTGTCATTTATATGATGTCTCAAACAAAGTAATGTTACTCATACAAAACACATATGGCCAGCGTTAAGCTAAGCGTTTGCGGTTGACCAAATCAAAACCACTAAGCTAACGACTTAACTCTTTTCTTTACGTGTAATAGAAAAGTGTCACAATGATCTTCAATGGCTTAGTTCTTCACTTCTCCAGGGTTGGAGTTGCTAGATCTCTTCAGTGCCCGGTCATGGTTTAGCATTGCGCTTACGCACTCAACCACAAAAACGATCTGTCAAAACCGCAGAAACACGTAAGCCGGTTTTAGTCAAGATAAGATAACGTAAAAAACTACAACATCCTCTGGTTGATATCAAATTGTGTACTTCATGAATCTAGATTCCAAATACTGAATACAACAATGTATTTCGAACTGGATTCAGGCTTATATTCTACCTGAAAGCACGCATAGCCGATAGCGTTTCCAAAGTAGAAATTTGCATTTCCGGTACCCTGTAATGAAAATTTAAAAGTAGTTCTTATCATTGGAACATTTTGTTGCAACTTTTGTGGATTTGAGTAATGAAGCTTACCCTCCATATCCAGAGATTGTGCATCACAGGGCTGAGGAGAGAAATCCCGAGATATCCACAGAAGAGGAAGAACGAGAACTTCATATCTATCCCAAGCAAAAGCAGAGTTAATATGAAAAGGCTAAGCAATGCGAAACAGAATGTGAAGTATTTGCTTTTACCTACTAACTCATTGACGAACAATGCCCATAAGCTCAAGTATAAAGCCGAATCTCCAACCTAGTAAGATTAAGTCAATTGAGATAACACAATTGATAACATTTATGAATACAAATCCTCAGGAAAAAAGGAAGAAGATACTATATAATTCGCTGTGAATTCAAGTACTTACTGAAGGATAAGATTTAAGAATCGAGGAGATTGCTAAGTAAATGAAAGCCAGGAAGCAGGGCCGATGTTTCAACCGTATGGCTAAAGGCAGTAACATAAACAGAATATTTACATGGAAAACTATCAGGAAAAAGTTTCTGAAAAAGTCGAAGACTTCTGCAAAGAAGTACCTGAAAGTGAGATTTTAAACGAAAAAATTATTAGTCTTTTCATAAAAGAATGGATTCCTTGTTCATAACCGATGACATGACCTTATTATACTTACCAAAAGACTCCAATGTTTGGTGAAAGATCTTCAATACTGAGAATGAAACCATACGTCCTATAATAGGAGGCGAAGACACAAACATCAAAACACCTAACGACTATGTTGCGAATTCTTGATGAATAATGATATGATAATGATATGGCTAACGAATTTAGTTTTCAAAGTTAGGGGATACCTCTTGAACATCTCCTCAAGCCCACCATATTTATTCAGTGAAAAGGCACATAAAACCAACACACAGAGCGACCACAGAAGTAACCAGAACAAGAAGTGCGCGACTGTTTTCCATAAGAAAGGAAGGCGCGTATTCTGTTTCAGCTTGGCTTGTTTAGAAACAGTATGGGTTGAACTCTCTTCATTTTCCACACTTTTGGTCTGAAGGAAGAGTTTTATAGGAGGAGCATCCAAACCATATCCCAATATAACAATTATCTGTGGGAAATACACAAGCGGAATTAGAATCTGTTCAACTTGAGAAATGTGAAAAACATAAAAGAAACGATACACACTGGAATTGTCAAAGTTGCAGGATAAAGAGATAAATGTGTGGCCATGACTAAGCCAAATGCAGCCAGAGGAACTCGTCCTGCATGAATAGAAAACATAAGAACTTTTTTCTTTCATCTTAGATTGATTATAAAAAACGAAATTTAGGAAACTACTGAAAATGTCAATATACAAGTATCATCATCTTCTTACGAGTAACTGCTCCAAAAAGCGCCAGTATGACAGCCAGATTTTCGATGGGAGAAGTTGATAAGCCCACACAAGAAACTATCGTGAAAGGATTCCACAAATACACAAGACCAGCAATATCACCACAAGGTAGGATCCCTGAGGAGAAGAAAACGAAATGGAAAGATCAATCTTTGCCTTCATATCAAGGGACTAAGACTATAGATAATACAGATGTGGTTCATCAAAATAGTAGAAATAAGGTAGAAGGTACTTTGAATTCAAAAAATTCACCTTTATCCCTTGATGACTTAAGAAGGCCAAGTAGCCTCGCATTCAATCCATAAGCCATCTGAAGTTTCTTACCAATACCTCGAAGAAGCATTGCACTTAATATATCTGCAATAACAAAAACCAAGCTGTATCCAAGAGAATGTTGGTATCAAAGACATGAATACAAATTTCGTGATGTATACTAAAAATAAAACAATGAAAGGTCATCTCTTTTCCATATTCACATCTCTTGATCCCATAGAGAAACAGCTTATGAAGATCAATACTCACAAATCTAATCTTATCTAAGAGTTTAACCTAGCTCAAAATCTGAGAAGCAAGAGCAAAATGTGATCACCGAAATGAAGGAACATCGAAAAGTACCTGCACAAGAGATGACTTGGCAGCCCTGTAGTCCTGCAAACACCCAAATTTTTCTTCCAATCAAACTCAATTGGAACAAAATGATGTTTTCACAAGCTCTAATATTGAAATCGATTACAGCTTCTAACCTCTGAACTGTGAGAGGTCCAAGAAGAGAAAGCAGCAATGGTGAGCCATGATACATAGATCCTGCTCAAACACAAGTTCAATTTCAGCTTCAAATGGTCTAAAAATACAAAATTGCAGTGGATCAAATCTTAAGAAAGACCTGCATATGGTGACATCGATGCTTGCTTCAACCAATAACCTTCAGCAACTGAAAAATTCACACAAAATGAAGAAATGTGAGCAGAATTCTAGATCTTAGAGAGATGATGAGTGAATGATTAAGAGAGAGAGGCAATACGGCGGCGAATGCTGGTGAGAGGAGTAGAGACCTCCGGACGGGAAGAGAGATTGAGATTGCCCGGGAAGGAGATCAAGATCAATCGGAAAAATACAGATGATAAAGCCCAAATCCAGAATCGGCATAGCTTCTTCTGATCCTCCGCCATTTCTCCCCGTCGTGTTTCTTCTTCCTCTTCTCTCTCTCCGGCGAGTGAGTGAAGACAGACGACTCAGACGAAACGACAGCGAATTGGTAATTAGGCTCTATCAAAAAGCCCATGATATTGTAAGCCCAGTTTTGAAATTTTTTTAACTCGTTTAATGCAATTTACTAAAGAGTTTCACTATAAAAATCGTTTTTTCTTCCCTGTGTTGTTGCATATTTTGTGAAGGCTTAAACATATTTACATCTTTGTTGTTGTTGTTAAAGTATATATGGTTTACGTTGTTAGCATTAAAAGTTGAATAGACAGAAACTCTCCATTCTTGTTAAAGCAATTTAACACAAGTTTCAATGAAATTGATGTTTTTGTTTTCTTTCATAAATATTGGTTTATTTATTTACTTTTTGTGTGCTCTAGAAAAGATAATTTAAAAAATAAAAAATACTGATGGAGGATAACTCATAACTGAATAAACTTAACTACGTCAAAAAAAAAAAGAATAAACTTAACTATTGGTTTATAATTATGGAAAAATATTTACTCTTGAAAAAAGTTCATGTATAATTTACTGGGAAAATAAAATTAAGGGAATATATAACTAATATGTAAATTACTCGTAGTGAATAAAAGAATTACTCTTTGTGAACGAATGATAAACATATTTCACAAAAGTAACAGTATTTATTCATGACAGGTATAACTTAATAATACCCCAAACTATTTACTGGGTCTGTATATTAATGATTATTCTTTACTGAGAATGTGTCATACTATACTAGTACATAATAATAATGAATAACAACAATCATGTAATGTCTTGTTGTGAAAATAAAACAATAATAATAATGTTTTTTTAGTGTATATAAAAAAGTCATATTTGCTTTCCCAATCAGAGCTTATTGATGTCCGTACACACCAAACACACTCTTCTTCTTCCCCCAACGGTCATATTTCTCCGACAATTTACAAACGGTCACTAAACTCACACTCATTTTCCACCGTACGATTTTATAGATCCAACGGCTCAGATAGATTAAGAGTCCTCGTGTACCACTCACTCTGCCCAACTCTCTAAAAAACAATTTACTGTAAAAAGAAAAGTTGCCAACTTCAATTCTCGAAGACCCAACAAGAAAACAAACTCCAAAAAAGTATCTTAAAGTATGGTATTTGTAGAAGCTGTATAGTACCATTTCACCTTAGAGAGGTCGAGAGAGAGTGAGAGAGAGAAATCAAAAAGTGAGTGAGTGAGAAAGAAAGTAACAATCTTTGAGAGTTTTTGATCTTTGATCTTAGGTTTGAGTAAATCTCAGATCTGCGATTTTTCTTGATGTTTGAGGGCTTTTCTTGATTTGGCAAAACCGGAATGGCAAACCGGATTGGCGAACCGGGACTTTTGAGTCTGTTCATCCTCAAAACGCAGCAACTTGGAGATGGTTCTTCTACTTCAACAATAGTCTCTGTTCATGGTGATGTGAATTCGAAGGTCGTCATTATCATCTAAATGAGATTTTTTTATTTGTTATTATTATAAAGTTATTTTGAGGAATCCGATGATTGTTTTATGGTAGATTGATTTGAAAAAAAAGTTTTTAGATTAGTAAAGATTATTCTTTCATTCTTTATTGAATATATATAATAGATTCAATTCTTTGGGAGGGTTTATTTATTCATTTCATTCTTCAAAAATTTTTTTATCACAAATTAAGTCACAAAAAATTCATTCTTAAAAAAAAAAAAAAACACACACACATAACCTTTTGATTTGTTTCATCGGATTCCATTTTTACAAAATCGAATTGTTTTTGTTGTTGTCACACACACACACACTTGGGTTTGGGTAGATTTTTGGTTAGAGGATGTTGGCAGGTTGTTCAAGTTCATCATTGTTGTCACCAACACGAAGATTAAGAAGTGAAGCAGTATCAGCAGCAACATCATCATCAACAGTTTCAGCTCATTTTCCCATGAACACACAGAGATTGGATTTACCTTACACTACTAGTAGTAACTTCTCTCGCAAGGAAACTCCTTCAAACCGACCACTTGGAAGAAGCATCTCCCTTGACAACACCAACAACAACAACAAGACTAGTGGTTGTTCACTTAAACAGAACATAAAGCTTCCACCTTTGGCTACAACAAGAGGAAACGGAGATGGGTTTTCTTGGAACAACGACAACAACAACAACAGAGGGAAGAGTTTAAAGAGATTAGCTGAGGAGAAGGAAGAAGAAGAAGAAGAAGACAAGTCTTGTTTGAAGAGAGTGAAGAGGACAAAATGTGAAACTACTACTGAAGAAGGAAGTTTCTGGTTTGGGCAAAACTCTTCTTCTCCAGCATTACCATTTTCTTTGACTTGTTCAGGTAATGATGATAATGAAGAAGAAGAAGAAAAAGTTTGTTTTCTTCCTAGTGAAGTCATCTCTCAGCCTTTACCAAACTGGGTTGATTCTGTTATCACTGAGTTAGCTGGAATTGGAGATAAAGACATTACTGCAACAGTTAAAGAAGCGTCTGGATCATCGACAAGCGCGTCATCAGAGAGTCAAAGCTTAAGACAACACCAGAGAGTTCAAGAACCTACCAATGGTTCAAGGAATCCTTACAACACAACACACCGACCAGAGGAAAGAACCAACGACACCATCATCAACAACAATCAGAGGAACGATTTCGAGCTTGTTAACTTGCTTACAGGATGTTTAGAAGCGATCAGATCAAGAAACATAGCTGCGATTAACCATTTCATTGCAAGAACCGGTGATCTTGCTTCACCTAGAGGAAGAACACCAATGACACGACTCATATCTTACTACATTGAAGCTTTGGCACTAAGAGTCGCTCGTATGTGGCCACACATCTTCCACGTAGCTCCGCCTCGTGAATTCGAGAGAACTGTGGAGGATGAATCAGGAAACGCGTTGAGGTTCTTGAATCAAGTAACACCGATTCCAAAGTTCATTCATTTCACAGCCAACGAGATGTTACTAAGAGCATTCGAAGGGAAAGAGAGAGTTCACATTATTGACTTCGACATCAAGCAAGGTTTACAATGGCCTAGCTTCTTCCAAAGCTTAGCTTCAAGAACGAATCCACCACACCACGTACGAATCACTGGAATAGGAGAATCGAAACTGGAGCTGAACGAGACTGGAGATCGACTTCATGGATTTGCAGAAGCAATGAATCTTCAGTTTGAGTTTCATCCTGTAGTTGATAGACTTGAAGATGTTAGACTATGGATGCTTCACGTCAAAGAAGGTGAATCAGTAGCTGTGAATTGCGTTATGCAGATGCACAAGACACTCTACGATGGAACTGGAGGAGCAATTAGGGATTTTTTAGGTTTGATCAGAAGCACAAACCCAACAGCTTTGGTTCTTGCGGAACAAGAAGCAGAACACAACTCAGGTCAACTCGAGACACGAGTTTGTAACTCGCTCAAGTACTATTCAGCGATCTTTGATGCGATTCATACGAATCTTGCTACGGATAGCTTAGTCAGAGTCAAGATTGAGGAGATGTTGTTTGGGAGAGAGATCAGGAACATTGTTGCGTGTGAAGGAAGTCATAGGCAAGAGAGGCATGTAGGGTTTCGTCATTGGAGGAGGATGTTGGAGCAGTTAGGGTTTCGGAGTCTTGGAGTATCTGAGAGAGAGGTTTTGCAGAGTAAGATGTTGCTTAGGATGTACGGATCTGACAATGCGGGGTTCTTTAATGTGGAGAGGAGCGATGAAGACGGCGGCGGTGGAGTTACGTTGCGGTGGTCGGAGCAGCCGCTTTATACGATCTCGGCTTGGACTATTGGCGGAATTGGAGGGAGTTCTTCGTCTTTTACTCAACGCAGTTAAGGTTTTAAGAAGAAAAATAAAAGTTTATATCTATACAGTTAGGGTTTAAGAAGAGTTTAGAAAAGGGGGGGGGGGGGGGAACTTATTTTTTTTTAAGATAATAGGTAAAAAAATTGATTTTTATTCTTTCATTCTTTTTCTTGGGGTAGCAATTTTTTTAATTATTTTTAGATTAAGGGTAGAATAAATCTTTTGTATTAGTTTGAAATCCTTTACATGTAATTGGGGCTTTATGAATTTTTTTTGTTTTCATCAATAAGAAAAGTGAAGTAGTTTTTATCTATTTTGTGATATTTGACTTTATTAATTTTGAAAGGAAATTTTCCTCTTATATTGAAAACAATACATGTATGTTTGAATTAAGGGTAGAAGAAATATTTTGTATTAGTTTGAAATCCTTTACGTGTAATTGGGGGTTTATGAATTTTTTTTGTTTTTCATCAATAAGAAAAGTGAAGTAGTTTTTATCTATTTTGTGATATTTGACTTATTAATTTTGTTAAGGAAAATTTTCTCTTATATTGAAAACAATACATGTATGTTTGAGAAAGAAAATAGAAACCACCACTGTTACAGACTTCACTTCAGTGTGCTTGTTGATTTGGGCCTTATATTTAAGATCAGCCCATTATTTCCTCTATTCTTGGTTTTTTTTCTTTTTTTGTTCTTTCTTCTAGTAAAGTCTCATTCTGTGTTCTTACTATCTACTTTTCTAAGTCTCATCTTGCGATCGTTTCAGACTCGGTTGCAAAGAAAACTAGACATGGTTGTTGCATTATTTTATTTTATTTTCAAGACAAGTCAAGTCATTTTCGGTAGACAATGAAAACTTTGAAGTAAGTCAATCAGAAACTTATTTTAGTATTATACTATACTATACAAAAAGTCCATCATACTTCAAAATTATGTATGTCATTAGACAATGACTAATTTTAAGGGGAAGGCCCTCCAGAAAAGTACAAGTCTAATTTAAACAAAAAGTTTCCTTTTCAAAGAACTAGTTTATAATGTATATACGCTATATGGCTATTGGAATAGTAGACTATTGTTAAAACAATATGAACCTTATTTGACTATACGGATTAAAAATATGAAATAAAAGTTAAAATCGTCGACAATCATTTGACAACAATGTATATTACCGTAGTATATATAGACTAGTAGAGACTTCAAATCAAGCACCATTAATTAATAGAAGTTATTTAGAATTTGTTTATGTATATGTCATTGTGTCAACATGATTGGTAATTAGTATGAGATATGGATTTCTAACTCAAAATTAATTGATAATGAATGGAGAAACATTTATTTTTTATATATTAGTTAAAAATTTTATTCAATCTTCGATATGGGATATTATGTCTAATACGCGCCCTCGAGATGATGGTATTTTTAGAACATAGATCTCGGTAGTTTAGGGTAAGAATCGACGGACCTACTATTGAGTTAAACCGATTATGAATCGGACTGGACATGTGTGAATCGAGCTCTAATACCATATTACATATGAGTTTCTAACTCAAAATTAATTGGTAATGAGTGGAAATGTTTTTATCCTTTATATATTAATTAAGATTCTTATCCAATTTCTGATGTGAGATATTATGTCCAGTAATTAGATCCCAACATATATTTTATATTATTTTCTTTTTAAATTTAGACGCATGGAAGTACTTGTAGAGTGTAGACTAGTAACGATTTCAAATCAATCACCATTAACAGATTTTATTTAGAATTTGTTTTGGGGTGAAATTCACTCAAATTTGTAATATAAAAAACATATATAAAGAAAACAAAGTTGCTAAACTCCTATCCTCAAAAAGTCACAATTTCTTAAAAACATATTATATGATAAATGGGTACCAAATTGAACATAGTTTTATGCTATAAGAAAAAAAAACAAAGGACAAGTTGCAGGGAGTTTGTCTCCTACATACTTCATTTATGTGATCCGCCGATAATGTCCTTATCATTCAATTTTGTTTTTATTTTTGTTTACTTACTTTTACAGTTGTTTTTTTTTTTTTTTATAAATACTTTTACAGTTGTTCTTATGTTTTAATTATAATATTTTGTTGTCTAGGCTTGAGCTTGTCACTTATGTGTCACACTCGAATATGGAAAAAGTAAAATGCAAGAATTGGACTGTCAATTTTCGACTAGTGATATTTTTCCAATGCAGGAAAGATTTACGGTGAACCATACAATGAGGTTGGTCGAAAAATAGTTCACTAATGAGTGGTGAATCAAATTGCAAATTATTTCTGTGGTCACTAGTATATATGTTCAATCAATTAACCAACAAAAATAACTCAACAATTGTTAAATGATATAAACTATAACCAACTTTGATTTCGTTACAAAAAAATGGTTGTTCGTTATAAAGAAGAAATATGAATAAAAATGTTGACAAAAAAAAAACGAAATATGAATAGTAAAATATCAGTTCTAAAAGATATAGACGCAAATCAATTGTTATATATATGTGCACTCATTATCAAATAATAGAAACAATATAATTTGATGGAGATCGATAGAGTGTTCGAAACTTCGAATATACTCATTATCAAATAATAGAAACAAAATAATTAATGGAGATAGAGATTTTTACGTGTTCGAAACTTCGAAAATACACGATGACTCGATGGGACACTTGTACCAAACTCTTTCAATTGCTGAATAAATACATATACAGTTTATACGACAGAAGAAATTTCGTCAAATGTGTGTGTCCTAGGCTAGGACTCCTAGCTAGCTAAAACTAAAATAATCATCTTGTTCTTTTTAGGTCATAAAGTCGTCAGTAGTATATTGTAGAAATGACTGCACGTACTCATAATAATGACTCGCAAAACTTGTATGCGCAATTTCGTTCATTAAATATAGATCTGTGATCTGTGACGGTGTGATTACTCGAACTTGAAATTTAATGTACTCAAACGCTTAACTTATTAAAAATCTATATACTCGACAAATAAATTATTTTCTCATAAAACCTGAAATCATCATTTTCATTAAAAACAAGATGATTTTTTCAGGCTTACAGTTATTCTAAGATTTACGATAAATTGATGATTGACTTTTTTTTTTTAATGGGTCGGCTAAAACATTGTTGTTTAATTATGGGATTTTAGTAGAATACCTAGTACATACGTGTATAGGTGTAGCCTATCCAAATACTAGAAAAAATAAACTGTCTATTTTATAGTGAAATGGAAATTTGGAAGGGCATGGCATCATCATCATCATCATACAAGTATTGAACAGAATTGAACATGAGTACAAAAATAAACACATGACATCACTATATAAATAGTGGATTCCAACTTCCCAATCACATCTGAACTATTTTAATTTCCTTTTATTATTTAGTTTTTTTTTCGTTTTAAAATAAATATCAGTTTCCATGGTCGTGTTTGATTGCTTATTCATTCCGTAACATTGCGGCCAAAACTATATAGCATCAGAAGAAATTTCATTAAATGATCATACATATTTAGCAATTTATGGTCCTTTTTTTGTGTGGTCTACAACAAGATGGAAAATACAAACCAATTTTTCCAAAAATAAATCTGGAGCGTTTATACCAGCTGAACTAGCTAGAATCATTATTAAAACAAAATTTCCTGCTTGTAATATTAATTTATAAAATGATTGTTATATATGTTTCTTAATGCTATTTCAAATTGGGTAATAATATTTAACCACCATTTTTCTTAAATAAAAAAGTATAGAATATATATGTATTTTAAAGAAGAGAATCATAATAAATAATTGATAATTATTTCACGCTATTGCCTAACAAAGAAGGGTTTGCAACCGTTTGTGTGGAACGAACAAAAAAGGTGATGCAGAGTCTATTCCCTTAATCTACTTATAGGATATGTTAACTTATCTGAAGATTTCATATCTTTAAATTGATCTTGCTTATTTTTTGACTAATGTATGTCAGAAATGAATGAAAGTTTTGACTAAACAATAAATTTCTACAATATTATTCAAAGACGATTTATCTGCAATGTGTCCAGAAAAAAAGCCATAAGAACGATTAATGATGTAAATAACTGGTTATGAACAAGAAACTCTTGTTCTATATATCTTATATTGTCGCGAGAATATGTCTATAAATTTTCACCCTATGCTTAAGTGATGTACGATTTTGTTGATCTGTAACATATTCATGTGAATATTCTAAGTTTGAGATGAGTACTCTAAAATTTTACAAGATGTACATTTGATCCTTACTAAGCTTGAGATTGTGTGCCTTTATGATTTACTAAGAGTAAAATATATAAATTTCATTATACAATCATGTTAGGTTAGTAAACAAAACCTAAAGTGAAAAATGCTAAACTATAATATTAGTTTGATCACCATGTAACCTTTAATAGAAAATAACCATCTAAACGATCAACTGATTTCTTTTTTTTTCGCCAAATATTGTAACAATTTATTAATAATTTTTTTGGAGTATTTGACCTAAAAACCTCAAGTAAACCTCATAAATTTGGATAATTCAATCAAGAATAAAAAAGATCACTTTGGTAAAATTAGGTACGGTCCAAATCCGCGTCGTGTAATTTGCATCGTCACTCTATCAGGGACAATTTCTCACAATCCACGTCCATGACACGTAGCTTCACACGTGCCATATTTTCCACTTCTTATTTCACACATGGCCCATGTAATCTACGCGTATTATTTACTGTATTGTATTTAGTAAATTAGTATCATGGAGCGTACTAAAAAAAACACAAAAAAATCATTGAATATATCTTATGGCTAAGCCAATATAAACACTTGTCATATGATTTGACGAGGTTATCACTAGAGGAGTGATAACTTATCACATAACTAAACAAAATATCTGGTCGACAGAAGGAAAAAAAAACTATTAAATATATATTTTTCAGCAAATTGAATTCCAAAGCCAATATTCAACCAAATGAGAACCTTTGATTTTCCTATCATACGATAAATGACATATGCTTTATTAATTTCAGTTTATCCCTCTATCTTAATAATTTATTTTATGTGCAAATGACATATGCTTAATCGTTTGGGAGAAATTCTAAAAAAAATAAATCATTTCATAATTTTATTGTTAAAAAAGTTATTCTAATTTCAAATCCTAGGAATTTTCATTCACAATAAAAATTCTGAAATTTTCCATTTTAAGAATTGACCATAATAATTAATATTTTTTTATTTGTAATATTGCGAACTGCAGAATATATTTTACATAAATTTATGCATTCATAAATTATTTAACTCATGAAATCAAATAGATTTATGAGTTAACTTGTTCTATTCTTAATTTCATCTCATCTCCACATAAGTTTTTTCTTTATCAACCCCATAGCATTTCATTCACATTAAGAAGCAGACTTCAACAATATATAATCTTCAACATTACATAAAGCTTGTTTTGCATATGAATCGGCCAAAGTGTTAACTGATCTAGGGATAAAAGTAAAAGAAGCCGAGTACACAATGGTAGGGGTGAATGTCTTCTAAAACTCTATGAAGCTCGTAGGAAGAATCATGAGAGTCGAGAAATCCAATAAGTTTACTAATTCTAATCTGCTTTATAAAGTTTTCACCTCTAAAGAAATCAAAACACTTTATAGACACAATACCTAACTGACTAGCTCCCTATAAGTTTAAAGATTTATTTCATTGGTGGTTCCAAACAAAGAACATAAGTAAATATAATCTTTGAATATTTTTCTGCTCTTTAATTTTTTTATTTAATTAATATTTTCTTATGAGGAATAATTTGAAATTTAACCCAAAAAAAAAAAAGTTCACATTCTTTTCTTTTTTTTAATAATTAGTTTTATTTTTCTTCAGTTAATGCTTATAACTTGGAGTAAAACAGTTTATCATCGTTTTTTCACAATTAGAAGATATATTATAGTTATCGGTTAAGCTAATTAGATCGGAGTATACACATAATAGAAATTCATTTTTATGTTCTAACACTTCAAACCATAATTGGCCGAATTACTTGTTAAAAAAGAAGAGGTAATTGTTTATCATGTCATAAAATTTATAACAAATATGTTTTAATAAATAATAACATTGAAATCATGAAATCTCTCAGTAATTTTCTGCATTAAAAAATTTGTCATCATTTTGATCCAAAACTTTGTTTAATCATCATTATTATCATAAACTGTTTTCCTGGTAGCATTAAATTATGAAATAGTTATTTTATTCATTTATTGTGTAATAATAAATAAATATATGTTTAAATATTATTTTTAAGAAGATAAATGTTGAAATGTATTTATTTTCTAATTTGTTACAAGTTTCTATTCAATCTGTAAAGTATCTGACTTATGGGAAACAAATGGGAACTTATAGAAATATTTTCCACAATTTAATTTGAAATGATCTTAAAGGTTTATAAATCATTTCATAACTTAATTAAAGAATTTCAAAAAATTTAATGATATTACAGAAAATCCATTAAAAGCAAGAAAAAAATCATACAACGTGAAAACCCGTGTAAGTACAAGAATCATATATGTTTATGTGCTGGGAAAAATCTATACCATGGAAAATATTATTTTTAATTTTGTCTAGTATTAAAATTTTATAATAATAATGCACTTAAAAAAATCTATACTGTGGAAAACCATTTGAAAAAATTCTGGTATAAAATCTCATTATATTTATGTATTTCTAACAATTTTTTCAAATTAAATTTTATTCATATATAAAATTTAAAGTTCATGTTATCAATGGTGTAATGTATTTATTTTCTAAAACTACTCTAATTTTGTATTTCATTTGTCAAAGTAGCTGAATTAGAAAACCAAATGCACACATACATCTTAAGTAAAAATTTGAAAGATCTGAAAATATTTTCAAAATTCATTTCCAAATTTCTAAAGGCTTAGGAATCTTTTCAAAATTGAAGATAATATCTTATATATACATGTATATATGGTAATATGATCTTCAAAAGATAATAACACCAACAACAACAACAATAATAATAATAATAATAAGAATAATAATAATAATAAGAATAATAATAATAATAATAATAATAATAATAATAATAATAATAATAATAATAATAATAATACTAATAATAATAATAATAATAATAATAATAATAATAATAATAATAATAGTAATAAAACCTCAAAAGAGTGCCACATACATAGAGCAATGATAGATGAGGCAAGTTCCCCATGCTTCATTTTAAAGTTAGTCTAATTTTTAGTTAAGATTTTTAAAATATCTATTGAAATTAACAAAAGTTTTAATTTTTTAGAATTATCTAATCCCACCACTGACCACATATATGTATGTATGAAAACATATAAAACCTCAAGATAAGAAAAACAACTAAAGATATTACATTGATATAATAATATTTAATCAATAAATTTTTAAAATTTTAAAATGATAACACGAAAAACGTGTCGATAACAAAAAGAAAACCGACAATACCGCTAGCCACGTATAACTATGTATGAAAATATATAAAACTTCAAAATATAACATTGATGTAATAATTTTAATTAATAAATTCTCAAAACTTTAAAATGATAGCACGAAAATATGTTGATAGCAAAAAAAAAAACAACATATAAACTTACATCACAAAATACTCGTTTCTCTTCAAACGAAACCGTCATCATGCAAACCTACTACACGAAATGCTCGCTACTCTTCTAAAGAAACCGCCAACATGCAAACCTACAACACGGAATGCTCGTTTCTCTTCTAGTGCTTTTTCATTAATGTTATCTGATACATATTCGAATATCTTTCCTAACACTTCTTCCTTATTTTCCTTTTTATTTTTCATTAATATTCTTTCACACATATTCGTATATCTATGTATGAAAATATATAAAACTTCAAAATAAGAATATAGATATAATATTGTTATAATAATATTAATTAATGAATTCTCAAAACTTTAAAATGATATCACGAAAATGTGTTGATAGCAAAAAGAAAAACGACAACATGTAAACCTACATCACAAAAATACTCGTTTTCTTCGAACGAAATAGTCAACATGCAAACCTGCTACACGAAATGCTCGTTACTCTTCTAAAGAAACCGTCAACATGCAAACCTACAACACAAAATGCTCGTTTCTCTTCTAACACTTTTTTATTAATATTATTTGGCACATATTCGAATATTTTTTTAACACTCCCTCCTTACTTTGCCATTTACTTTTCATTAATATTTTTTCACATATATTCGTATATCTCTTCTAACGTCATTACTCATGAAAACATCATTTTCTCAATAAACTCCGATGACTTATCTACTTCTTACAAAAAAAATTCTATAATAACTTGAGATGCGGCTAAAAATTTTTAAAAAATTTCGTCCATTTCATTTTATCTCTTTCTTTTATTTGACAAAATATATAATTTTCGTTTCAGTGATACATATCTAATTAATTTTTATTTCAGTGATACATAACTAATTTATTTAAATTATTTCTGTGAATTGTAAATTAATTAACATGAAAAGAAATCTCAATTATTATTGAATAATATTTGAGCAAATTGAATATGTACTGATTTATAATCACTGAAATCTGTTTTTGTGAAAAAATTATTAGAAAAAATAAAATGGCTACAAAAACAAGTATGTAATATGTATGAAAATTATAAAATTTGGATAAATATGACTTCTGTTATAGTTGAACTTATATCTAATTCTAACAGCTCACAGATAACAAAAATCTGGATGTCCAAAGAAATCTACAGTCAATAAATCATATTTAGGATTAAACAGATAAAAATAAAATCCAAAAAAGCAAAAACAGATTATGCTCACACTTTACATACAGTTTACAAGCAAAATAAATAAAATGAAAACGAGTTTTTCACATATACATAAATATTTTATTGATATTATTAGTTTAATAGGTCCTTCAACTTTGAAGCATATATATAAACACATGTATCCCCTCCCATTTCAGTCACCGTCCAAAATCCAAATCCTTAAACACCATTTTGTTTCTGTCACCACCACCAAACCCTTCTCTTCTCTATTCTCTTATGCTTTGTTTCTGAGTCACAATAACAAAAGTTTCAAAATTTCAGGGTTTTTGATAAAACCCCTGTGAACGAACGAAATGGGTTCAGGGCTGTCTCAGTTTTTCAGTAATGTATCTTCTTACTATGGAGGTCGAGATCAGAAGCCATGTTTAGGTGATTTGCCTGAAAACTGTGTGGCTTTGATTCTTAAGAATTTGGATCCGGTTGAGATCTGCAAATTCTCCAAGCTTAACAAGGCTTTTCTTAGCGCTTCCTTTGCTGATTTCGTTTGGGAATCGAAGCTTCCTCCAGATTACAAACTGATCCTCGAGAAAATCCTTGGGGATTTCCCGGAAAATCTGCGTAAAAGAGACGTCTTTGATTTTCTCTGTCGGATTAATTCATTCGATCATGGCACCAAGGTTCGTGCCTTTTTGTTTTTTTTGGTTTTCTAAAATTTTTAGGGTTCTTCAGAAGAATTTTGGGGAATTTTAACATAACTTTACAATGTTTTTTTTTTAAATTTGATTTTTTGATATTTGTTTGCAGAAAGTTTGGTTAGATGACCGAACCGGTGGTCTCTGTTTATGCATTGCTGCTAAAGGTTTACTGATAACCGGAATTGATGATCGGAGATACTGGAATCGTATTCCGACTGATGAATCTCGGTGAGATTTGTTTGTTTGTGTTCAAAGTTTTTTTTTATCCCAAGAAAATTTATGTGAAAAGTTTGTATTTTTCCTCTGTTTTCTTGTTTGTTAAATTTGTGAATAATATTTGCTATGATCCAAAAAAATGCTACATTGTTAATTGAATAATGGATAAAAAAAAAACAAACTTTAAACTAATGTATCACTATGTTTCTTTCTTCAATTGACAATTTATTTATTGATTGAATCCTGCAGATTTGCTTCAGTAGCATATCTAAGACAAATCTGGTGGGTTGAAATTGATGGAGAAATCGATTTCCCATTTCCACCTGGAAGCTACAGTGTTTTCTTCAGGCTTCAGTTAGGTAAACCGGGAAAGCGGTTTGGTTGGAGGGTTTGTGACACACAACAAATCCATGGCTGGGACATTAAACCGGCTCGGTTTCAACTCTCGACTGGAGATGGTCAACATTCTTCATCTCAATGTATGTTAAAAGAAAAAGGATACTGGCGTTATTATCATGCTGGAGACTTTGTGGTTGGTAAATCCAAAGGTTCGTCGACAAAGCTCAGGTTCTCGATGACTCAGATCGATTGTACTCATACCAAAGGCGGGTTATGTCTAGATCATGTAATTGTGTATCCAAGCTCAGGCAAGGACCAGTTGAAGCAGATTTAAGTTTCAAACCGGAGTCTGGTTTAGTTTTTTATGTATTGCTTTATCCTTTCTTTGTAGAGTCTGTTGGGGTTGGGGTGGAGTAATTAAAATTTCTCTAATATGTAAAGAGAAAATAGGGTAATTAAGGTCAGTATTTAGTCAAATGTGAAGTTAAGTTTAGAGTTAAAAGGGTTTGTTTAGCCCTTATATGAGTCATCTAGTTGGTTTCTAGAATTATTTAGTTAATATTTGAGTAAATTCCATTTCAATCTCAAAACCAAATGCCTATAATATAAAATGTATTTTATATTATACAATCCATAAAAATATTTTAATTATTTTTCACTGCTGAAGTACACAAAAATATCGTAACTGTTTATAAATATTAATTTGATAGGATACATATTAGATCCAACAATGATAAAATGTCTCACCCAATCATCTCTCTTGATCCTATAACCATTTTGCACTAATTTAATTATTTTTTCAAATTCAGCATCACCAATTGCCTTCATCAATTATTTCATCAAAATTATGGATCAAGCTGTAGTTTCTTTCCAAACAAGGTTAGAACAATTTTTAGAATATGAAAATATTTTTTGGATTTTTGTTTAGTTTATGAAAGCTCAACTCAGTAAATGAAGATAGTTTAAAGACATCTTGTCTTATTTTTGAAGTTTTTCTTAAGCATAGAGCAGTTTCAGATATTGATGTGAATGATTTATTTCTGGAAATTAAAGTTTTTAGAGAAGTTCTAACAAATGATTTGAAGAAAAATGTAGAGGTATAAGAATTTTTGAAGAAATTGAAGGATTGTTATCCAAATGTATGGATTGCTTATAGGATAATGCTGACTATTCCGGTTTCAATTGCCTCGGCTGAGAGAAGTTTTTCTAAGTTGAAGTTGATAAAATCTTACATACAGTCAACAATATCACAAGAAAGGTTAAATGGATTAGTTATGACATCGATAGAAAAGATCATAGTTAAAAACCTCGATTATACAAGTTTGATGGATGATTTTTTTCAGAAGCTTTAAATTTTTGTTATTTTTTCAAAAATATTATTGTAGTTTTTTTAAACTTTAGTTTTGTCGAGAATGAATTTTTTTTTTCTATAATTGAAGAACAGTTTTCTGTATTATAAAAATTAATTATTAATTTATTTTTTCGCTTGAGACCCAAATTTCTCAAGACCGGTTCTGCAAAAATTTAAAATAAAAATTTACGTGACATAATTTAATTGGGCAAGTGACATGTGTTTTTATTATATAAAGGATGTTTTTTGGTGTACACAATGTAAATGGAGAATTGTTGATTATAGATGTTCTTGAAGTTATTGACACATTATATGAATTTGAAGAATCTGAAAACGCATTATCCAACTCTCTGAGCAAGATGATGCCAAAATATGATTTGTCTATGAAGACTTCTATGGGGTTACATTCTTGTTAGAACAAGAGACCTGAACGTTTCAGACAAAAGTCGTGAACCAATTAGCTTTTACTTGTTTTTTCATCTTTTAGGTTCTTTGCAATATTCATAAATGAGACACATCACACGTCTTATTTATGTTTTAAAAGGTCCACATACTATTTGAGTTTTGACTTGAGTATGAAGCGCTAAACGCTGCGTTTTATGAGATTTAACTGAGGAATTCATTTTCCGGTTTATCCAGACCGGAGTGATTCAATTGGAATTTTGTAGAATATGACCGTTGCTCAGTATAAAGCTTTGAAATACTTAATATTGCAAAATCAAAGTTAAATTTGTTCAAATTAGTTGAAGAATTTGAAATCATACTTGTTGAATTACTCGGTCAATTTATTAAATGAAGAAATCGGCTAAAGGACTAATAATATGACCGGTTTAGAAAGAAAAAAAACAGTTTTTAATAGAATCAAACATTGAACCGACTTCTCGATTATAGGGTTCGATCCTGCAATTTACCTATTTGATCCCTCTCGAGCCTGAGAAGCCATTTTCGAAGCTGAAGCAAAAACCAAGAGGATGAGGAGATCTTTCGTGATTCCGAAGAGATTTGTTCTTCGACATATTCTGGAGAAAGGTAATCCTGGAACTGCTCCTAGTCTTTGCTGGAGAAGAGCTTTATCAAGTTATGATTACAGAGAGAAATTGAGTAGAAATGGGAAACTAGAGAATATGAAGTTAGATGATGCAATTGGTTTGTTCAGTGAGATGGTAAAGTCTCGTCCTTATCCTTCCATTGTTGATTTCAGTAGATTGTTGAGTGCCATTGAGAAGATGAAGAAGTATAATGTTGTTATCTCTCTGGGTCAAAAGATGCAAAATTTGGGAATTAAACATAATCTCTATACTTACAGTATTTTGATTAACTGTTTTTGCTGCTCCTCTCAGCTCTCTCTTGCTTTAGCTCTTCTTGGGAAGATGATGAAACTCGGTCATGAGCCTGATATAGTCACTCTGAACTCGCTTCTCAATGGTTTCTGTCACTGTAAGAGGATTTCAGATGCTGTAGCTTTGGTTGATCAAATGGTGGAATTGGGATTCCAACCTGATATATTCACATTTACAACTGTAATCCATGGACTTTTTCTCCACAACAAAGTTTCAGAAGCTGTGTCTGTAGTTGAACGGATGGTTGTGAAAGGCTGTCCACCAGATTTAGTTACCTATGGTGTGGTAGTCAATGGAATATGTAAGAGAGGTGACACTGATTTGGCTTTAAATCTGCTCAAGAAGATGGAAGCAGGGAAAATAGAGGCTAATGTTGTCATCTACAACACAATGATTGATGCTCTTTGCAAATACAAAGATGTGACTGATGCACTTGATCTATTCAATGATATTGAGAACAAAGGAATTAGACCAAATTTTTTTACCTACAGCTCCCTCATAAACTGCTTTTGTAACTACGGAAGATGCGATGATACATCTCGGTTACTAAGTGACATGATTGAGAGGGAGATCAACCCCAATGTTGTTACTTTCAATACATTGATCGATGGGTTTGTAAAAGAAGGGAAGCTTTTAGAGGCTGAAAAACTGTACAAGGAGATGATCCGAAGGTCTCTAGATCCTGATATTGTCACTTACAATTCACTGATCAATGGATTTTGTTTGCATGATCGCCTAGACAAGGCCAAGCAGATGTTTGAGTTCATGGTTAACAAGGACTGTCTTCCAGATGTAGTGACATATACTCTCATTAATGGATTCTGTAAGTCTAAGAGAGTAGAGGAAGGTATGACACTCTTCCTTGAGATGTCTCAAAGAGGAATGGTTGGCAACACAGTCACTTACAACACTCTGATATAAGGGTTATTTCAAGCTGGAGATTGTGATAAGTTTTCAAACAGATGGTTTCTGGTGGTGTTACTCCTGATCTTATGACCTGCAACATTTTGTTAGACGGACTTTGTAATAATGGGAAGCTAGAGAAAGCATTGGTGACATTTGAGGATGTGCAAAAGAGTGAAATGGAACTTGATATATTCACATACAATATTATGATTGAAGGGATGTGTAAGGCTGGGAAGGTGGAAGATGGTTGGGATTTATTTTGTAATCTCAGCCTTAAAGGAGTGAAGCCTGATGTTGTAACCTACACTATAATGCTCTCAGGATTTTGTAGGAAAGGTTTAAAGCAGGAAGCATATGCCTTGTTTAGAGAAATGAAAGAAGACGGTCCTCTCCCAGATAGCCGGAGATATAATACGCTGATCAGGGCATATCTTAGAGATGGTGACAAAGAATCATCAGCTGAACTTATCAAAGAAATGCGGGTTTGAGGGAGATGCTTCAGTCTTTGGCTTAGTGACTAATATGTTACATGATGGCAGATTGGACAAAAGCTTTCTCAATATGCTTTCTCAAAAAAGTTTCATCATCCTCGAGAGGAGAGGAATGGTAGAGCAAAGCTCTTCCCTTGAAAGCACCTCTGAGGTGAATTAAATATGTATGATGTTACAGTCTTCATGTTCTAATGTGTATACTGTGTGAGCTTCATGAAGATGACTGACATTGTGCTTTGTGTATTTCATTGTTAGCTTAATAAAAGATCAGTGGTGAGCATCAGACGACGCTCTTACCTTCAAGACAATTCCATTGGGTTCAGATAAAGAGTTTGGTTTGGTTTTCATTCTGGGTTCTGTTTTTGTACACCAAGTTTCTGAATTGTTTTTTAATTGGCATGGCGGGACTTGAGCCTAATTTGAGAGAAATGGAGTCTTTGCTAAAATTAGATTATGTTGGAGTTAAGACTAACACTCTAAGAGTGCAAGAGCTTTACACAGCCTCTAACATGTTTCAGCTTACTTGTTTTGTGGGCAACTTTAGGGGAAGCTATCATCTTAGTTCTGATGAGTATGGTTTACAAGAAGAGTTTCTTTTGAAGGTTTTGGACCATATAGGTCCTAATATATCATACTTGATGATGTGAACCAGCATAAGTCCTCTCTTCTTAGCATCTATAGAAAGAGTCAGCAGCAGCATGTACCAACTAACCAACCAACGTTGTTCGTTTCCATCAGTTGTAGGATCTGTAATATTATTTGCAGCTGCTCTTTCTCTTTAAGGGCATACATAGTAGATCTTCACAGGTCTTCTGCTAATAACCTGCTGATCCAGCTTCAGCGCAATCGCCACAGACAACGCCAGAGCAGACAGAAAGAGATCGGAGAGCTAAAAAATTTCATTTCTTGCAATGGTTTGGAGGTTTGTTAATGGCGTCATAGACTCGTGGGACTAAGGAGGAGAAGAAGTACTCTGCATCTTCGGGATTTCTCACTATTTCCTCCACCAGAGGAATAGGCTAGAAATTGAGACTTTTGTTGTCCTCTCGGATTCTTATGGTATGTTTCTCCTTGTCCCAATTTGTTTCCACTTGTTTGATCAGTATTTTGTTGATTTACCTTGCAAATTAAGAAAAGGGTCTTCTCAAATTTCTTAGCTTTTGCTGTGTTTAGGGGGAATTGTAAGTTATGTAGAAAAGTAAAAGACTAAAAGCTAAGAACTTTGAGATTCTGCCGGTATATTGGAGAAAACCCCTTTCACCTATCAACTCGTTTACAATTAACACTCTTTTTTTGTTTTTTAATGATTCATTGAAATGAATCTGCTTAAGCGTTGCTTCTACAGTTTTGGTTTCGGACAACAAATGACCTAGCTTTGATTGTTATTTGTACTTGTGGATTGAAGATCATGGTTCATGGATTCGTGTTTCCACTTTGTTTTACTTTCAATATTGACCATTGTCTCTGTTATGTACTCTCTCTTCTTAGTTCATATTGGGGTGAAAATTAGTATTTTTTTAGCAAGAACTTTATATGCTTCCTTGTTTATTATTGTTTTTTAGCTCTCAAATTCTGTGATAAGTAAGAAAAAATTACTTTTTTTTTGCAGGTTGGATTGAAGTTGTTAACTGATGGAAGAAAATCTGGTTTAATCAGTTAACGAAATTTCATCATGTTGGTCTCGCTGTCACACTGGTGGTAATATGCGTGAATGATTGTCAAGAGACCAATCTCTGTTTGAACTCTATCCAGTTTCCTTTCCACACTTTGGATTCTAGCTTCTTTAGGGAAAAAGTAAAAAATTAAGCAGCAACAGAAGTGAAGTTTCTCCGGTTAGGTGGCTTGCCTTCAAATTTCTTTAGAGGTTTGAAGCTCCAACCTCATTCTAGGGCACATCTCCTTTGGCAATTGGAACTCCAGTCACATTTTGTTGGGCAAATCTCCTTTGGCATTACAGAGTCCTCAGTTGGCTCAACCTATCTCTAGTCGAGCAAATCTCCTTTGGCATTGTCCGAGTCTTACAGTTGACTCTCCTATATCTTTAGTCATCTTTCGTCAGAAAAATATACATTTCATTTTTTATTTTTTTTTTTAATAATTCTTATATCTTTTATTCAGGGCTATCAAGATAACTGGATCTTCTAAGAAAGAACGCAGGAACTATACACATTTCTCATCAAAGTTTGCTAAGGTCAGAACATTTCATATCTTTTTGGCTCTCAGAAATTCTTATATCTTTTATTCATTTGAGCACTTGACAAAAATCCAGTTCCATGGCAGGCATCTAAAACTATGGATATGACCTCAGAGAAGGCTAAATTCCCAATGTATAGAGTCATCCACCATTTCAGTCAGGGCTATCGATTAGTTACATTGCAGCTCTATCAAAAGCCAAAGCACGTTTCTGTAGAAATGAAACAGAAAAAAAGATATCAATACACAGTCCACTTAACCAATGTCTTATCTCCAGCCACAAGGCAATAAAAATAAAATAAAACACTATTAAAGCATTCCAAAGAAGCCTTGATGATTTCTCTGAAAACTAAACCGAAAACAAAGAAGACTTGTGCTCTTATCATAACAATGCCCTAGACAATTAAAACTGAATCTAAAGCAAATAGTAGTACATAGGAAGAAGACACACTAATCTTGTTGCATCAAAAACATATAATGTTTTAGGAAAACCCCATCTTCTTCTTTACTGAAAGCAAACATGACAAGGACACGAAAATCAATTTACATAAAACTGAACCTAATTACAAACCATCAGAGCTTAAATGAGCAAACTTACTTCTTTGTATTATTAAATTGGATCTCTTCTACCTTAACCTTGTCTTTCTCAGCTATCTTTGGCGTTTTTATTCATCTTCCTTAATATCTTAATTTCCTCCTTCACCTAATTGCTATTTCTTCTCTACTCAAACTTTTTTAACATATTTAAATTTCCTTAACAAAGTTTGAAACTTTGGTAAAGGTCTCTCATTTAGGGTTTATAGATTCCGAGTCAGGGAGTGAGAAGAAACCCAATCAAGCTTTGAAAAAGATGATGAGATCTTTTGCGATTGCGTCGACGGCAGGGAGATTTGTTCATCGGAGTCTTCTCAAAAAAGGTAAACTTGGCACTGCTCCTCCTTCGTTTAGCCATTGCAGACGAGCTTTTTCTGGTCTCAGTCATAAGTACAGAGAGATATTGAGAAATAGGCTGAGTGATATTAAGTTAGATGATGCAATTGCTCTGTTCAGTGAAATGGTCAAGTCTCGTCCTTTACCTTCCATTATTGAATTCAATAAATTGTTGACTGCTATTGCTAAGATGAAGAAGTTTGATGTTGTTATCTCTCTGGCCGAGCAGATGCAAAAGTTGGGAAGTAAACATAATCTCTATACTTACAGTATTTTGATTAACTGTTTCTGCCGACGCTCTCAACTCTCTATTGCTTTAGCTGTTCTTGGGAAAATGATGAAACTCGGTTATGAACCTACCATTGTTACGCTTAACTCGTTGCTCAATGGTTTCTGTCGTGGGAATAGGATTTCTGATGCCGTAGCTTTGGTTGATCAAATGGTGGAATTGGGATATCAACCTGATACCGTCACATTCAACACTCTAATCCATGGACTTTTTCTCCACAACAGAGCTTCAGAAGCGGTGGCTTTAGTTGACCGAATGGTGAGTAAAGGTTGTCCACCAAATTTGGTTACTTATGGTGTTGTGGTAAATGGAATATGTAAGAGAGGTGATACTAATTTGGCTTTATATCTGCTCAAGAAGATGGATGAAGGGAACATTGAGGCTAATGTTGTAATCTACAGCACGATCATTGATGCTCTCTGTAAATACAAAGATGTGAATGATGCACTTGACCTTTTCAATGAAATGGAGAAGAAAGGAATTAGACCAAATGTTTTTACCTACAGCTCGCTCATAAGTTGCCTTTGTAATTACGGAAGACTGAGTGATGCGTCTGGACTACTAGCTGATATGATCGAGAGGAAAATCAACCCCAATGTGGTAACTTTCAATGCATTGATCGATGGGTTTGTGAAAGAAGGAAAGCTTTTAGAGGCTGATAGATTGTACAAAGAGATGATCAAAAGGTCTATAGACCCAAGTATTGTCACTTACAGTTCACTGATCAATGGGTTTTGCATGCATGGTCGCTTAGACAAGGCCAAGGATATGTTTGAGTTCATGGTTAGTAAAGATTGTCTCCCAAACGTAGTGACTTATAGTACTCTTATAAAGGGATTTCTCAAGTGTAAGAAGGTAGAACAAGTTATGGAACTGTTCTGCGATATGTCTCAAAGAGGATTGGTTGGCGATACAGTCACTTACAACACACTAATCCATGGGTTATTTCAAGCTGAAGAGTGTGAGAACGCCCAAGAAGTATTTAAAAGGATGGTTTCTGGTGGTGTGCCTCCCAGTATTATAACCTACAGCATTTTGTTAAATGGACTTTGTAATTACGGGAAGCTAGAAAAAGCTTTGCTTGTATTCGATTATATGCAAAAGAGTAAAATAGAACTTGATATATTCACATATAGTATTATGATTGAAGGGATGTGTAAGGCTGGGAAGGTGGAAGATGGTTGGGAATTATTTTGTAGCCTCAGCCGTAAAGGAGTGAAGCCTAATGTTGTAACCTACAATACAATGCTCTCAGGTTTGTGTAGTAAACGGCTACTCCAGGAAGCATATGCCTTGTTCAGAAAAATGAAAGAAGATGGGCCGTTGCCAAATGACCGTACATATAATGTACTGATCAGAGCACACCTTAGAGATGGTGACAAAGAAGCATCAGCAGAACTCATCAGAGAAATGAGGAGTTGCGGGTTTGAGGGAGATGCTTCAACCTTTGGCTTGGTGACTAATATGTTACATGATGGCCGATTGGAGAAAAGCTTTCTGGATATGCTTCCTTAAACAGTTTCATTATCCTCCAAAGAAGAGCAGTGGTATGTTGCTTTCAAAGTAGTTATGTTGCTTTTCTAGTGATTACTTTTTCAACACAGTTTATACGATGTGTGAAGATTCTCGAGAAAATCTTTGGTGATATCTATACTTTTCTTTCGAATGGAGAATCAAAGGTTCGTCCTTTAACAGCCTCTCTGTATTTTCTCTTTTTGGTTTTAGATAATTTGGTGTTTCCACATTCTATTTGATGTTTTTACTTTTAGTTGATATTTTTTTTTTCACATTAGGATAATTGATCCATCTCTCTTGTACTGCACTTATTTCTCTTCCAGTTTTGGTAAGAGTTTACATTTAGCTGATAGTTGGTCTTTGTTTCATTCATGTCCTTTGTTACTTTTTTCACTTTGTTTTCTTCAAACTCATCTCTAGAAGTAGAAACATGCAAGCAGAATTACCTGAATTTGTTTCTTATCAGCTAAATGTAAACTCTTACCAAAACTGGAAAACAATTGTATTTGAGACATTAATTGTCTCCCCATCGATATACTTAACTTAACCGTTAATAAACCGGGTTCGGCCACCACTATCATAAAATTAAGGGTGAAATGGTGGATTGGTCATTGAGTATATAGACATTATACTATTTATAATTATGAGAAGAGTAACAAGTGATTATTGAGCATTTAGTAAATTATAATATTATTTTTCAAATGTAGATATATTTACGATACATGCCATTAGTTTTATCATTAAACATTTTTTTTCTTTCAATTCTATCATTTTCTCTTTTTCTCTCTAACACTTTTTTCTTAAAAACTTTTTAATTCTCTATTATCTCATAAATCACATAATAAAAAAATATAAAAAATATATTTTATTTGGTTAAATAATTTTATCAATCTAACAAGATTCATTTTGCATAAATTTATAACTAAAAAATATTAAAGATATTAGAGAAAATATTGTACACTCAAAGATGTACAAATCATGTTAAGACCCAAATTGACATTTCTTGTATTAATATTCATCGAATTTCTTGTACACTGATTTATTTTCTATACTGAATTTCTTTGTACACCGTTATATACATTGACTTTTGTTATATACTATAATAAGATATGAGATGGTGTACAAGATGCACAAGATTTCGATGTACGATCTAGTATACCAAAATTGAATAGAAAATAGTGTATAAATCTTCTACGATCTGAGATACAAAACAATGTGTCATGTCTTGTATACCATAAATAAATGCAAGGTGATCTACAAGAAATAATATGGTATACAAAGTTGCATAAAAAGATAATATATATATATGATGTATATAGTCAAAGTATAAGATGATTTTTAAATGTATATATATGTAAAATGGATATTTTTAAATTCACAAAAGGATTTTATAACTTTTAATATGATTTTTAAATTTATTGAATGTATAATTTGTGAGATAAATCAAAAATAAAGATTTTTTAAAAAAGGAAAGAGAAAGAAAGACAAAAAGAAGAATCAAAAAAAAATTGAAAGAGGAAATGAAAACCCTTAAAATTAAAACAGACATCAATCTATTATAATAATTTAATCTATTAGAGAAGAAGCTATTAGAGGGTTACAGTAAATATAAAATAATTAATTATAAATAGTGACTTGCCCTTTTTTTCAATTGTTTATTAAAAGAATTACTTGTTTCCCAAATACCCCTAAAATTAAACACCCTGTAACCGATATTAATCGGTTCTAAATCCAAGAACGACATTGTATTTGAGACATTGTTTGCAAACCATGATAAACCTGTTCTAGATTTATTGTAGTTGTGATTGGCAGATTCTCTCGTCTGGTAATCAAAGGTTCGTCCTTTAACAGCCTCTCTGTATTTTCTCTTTCGAGATTTTCTTGGCTCATGGTTTGTCTTGTTGATTGAGTTTTTAGATAATCCGGTTATGTTCTTGTGTAGTTTCTGAATAAAATTTGCATTTTCCGGTGACCGGAGTTTGTTCTGAACCCTCCGAAACCATATTTTATTGTTAGGGTTGATAAACTTATTGATGATTCACATAATTCTAAAATGGATGTTTGTAATGATCATACAGTCACCGTTTACAGTGTAAAGCTATCTCATTCACAGTGTAAAGATTAACACTTTTAAAGCCTTGTAGTATTAATTGAAGGAAGGTGTTATATTAAAGTGATTCTGCAGATTTTGGTGTGTCTCTTTGTCCTTCTGCTCTGTTGTACTCTCGCTTGAAAATAAGATTCACTGGACGCAAAAATTGAGAAGATGCTGAGATTTACTTATTGGCGTATTCTGGAGAAAGGTAATCTTGGAACTGCCCCTTCGTTGTTTAGTCTTTGCAGTTCACTTTGTAGCTAGGGACGAGCTTTGTTTAGTGTCAGTGATTACAGAGAAAGTGTCTACTTGACGATATTAAGTTAGACGATGCAGTTGATTTGTTCAGTGAAATGTTAAAGTCTCGTCCTTTACCTTCAATTATTGAGTTCAGTAAATTATTGAGTGCTATTGCTAAGATGAAGAAGTTCGATGTTGTCATCTCTCTGGGCGAACATATGCAAAAGTTGGGAATTTCACATGATCTCTATACTTACAATACTTTGATTAACTGTTTTTGCCGCCGCTCTCAAGTCTCTCTTGCTTTAGCTATTCTTGGCAAGATGATGAAACTCGGTCATCAGCCCGATATAGTCACGCTTAACTCGTTGCTCAATGGCTTCTGTCACGGGAATAGGATTTCGGATGCAGTATATTTGGTTGATCAAATGGTAGAGCTGGGACATCAACCCAATACAGTGACATTCAATACTCTAATCCATGGACTTTTTCTCAATAATAAAGCTTCAGAAGCGGTGGTTTTCGTTGACAGAATGGTAAGCAAAGGCTGTCAACCAGATTTGTTTACTTACGGTGTGGTGGTAAATGGAATATGTAAGAGAGGTGATACTGATTTGGCTTTAAAATCTGCTGAAGAAGATGGAAGCAGGAAAGATAGAGGCGAATCTTGTAATCTACAACACAATTATTGATGGTCTCTGCAAGCACAAACACGTGAATGATGCACTTGACCTGTTCAGCAAGATGGAGAAGAAAAGAATTAAACCAGATGTTTTTACGTACAGCTCGCTCATAAGCTGCCTTTGTAATTACGGAAGATGGGATTACGCTGCTAGATTATTAAGTGATATGATCGAGAGGAAAATCAACCCAAATGTCGTTACTTTCAGTGCATTGATCGATGGGTTTATAAAAGAAGGGAAGCTATTGGAAGCTGAAAAACTGTACGATGAAATGATCCGAAGGTCTGTACATCCTAATATTTTTACTTATAATTCAATGATCAATGGGTTTTGCATGCATGATCGCCTAGACGAAGCCAAGCAAACTAGGTAGTTGAAAATATGGGACTTCACTTCATCCAGCCATTACTTCAAGTAAGAAAGTTTCATTTTTTGTCTTGTGTTTATTTTTCTTCCATCTGATAACGAAGCAACAATAATTTTAACACAATCAGAATTAGAGATTTAGATTTGTACTCCTCTTCATCGTCTTCTGTGTCAAATGCATCCACCTCAACGTCGTCTGATTCGCCTGTAAAGACCTGGGCACCACATTCAATAATGTCGAAGTCTCCGTGTTCACTACTGAATTTATAAACTATCTCTCTGCTCACTTTCCACATGTATTTGTCAAGCTCTTTATAGCGGAATACACACAGATGTTCCGATTGGCATGTGAAGATCTCACAACCGATTTCCTTAACCGGGTATTCGAAGTCTTTACGTATCTCATGACATAATATTCTGGTTCTAATATAACGAGGTGTAACCTCGTTAGGGGAAATAACGAGGCAAATTCTATGAAGACTGGAGAAAGCAGGAAGAGTGAAGCTCAGTGTATTTCCATTGGCTCGGTGATTGAACTCTGCAGGCGCTTGTGTTCCTGGTAAGATGGCCACTCCATAAAAAAAAGAATCTTGAATAATTGCTCTTCGTGATTCTTCGTCTAAACTGAAGCAGTTGGCCAAGTTGAGCTCAAATATTTTGTAATCCCTACGGCCAGAAGGGAAAGATACAGTCTTGAGTAATTCACAATCGCTTGCATTTAGGTGCTTGAGTGATGGAGGGAGTTCTGGCAGTGATGTGAGTTTTCTGCAGCCAGAAATTCTAAAGTCTAATAACTTCAGATCTTTGATGCAGCAATCTGAAATACTCTCAAAACCATGATCGCTCAAGTTTAGCCAACCTATGCTCCAGGGGAATTTTGGTAACTTCTTGAGATGATCAAGATGAGACCAAGGCGTAATTGACAAGTGACTGTTGTCAAAAAATGGAACGACTTGTAACTTTAGGCAGCCATTCATCCATAATCTCCACAGTCCTTGAAGATTCGAAATTGAGTCTGGAAGCGCTACCAAACTCCCGCAATAATCCAGGTCCAAGAACATAAGATTTGTAGCCTTTGAAAGATCCGGAAGTTCCTTCAAATGTAAGGACCCTGTCAAATCCATCTTTATGAGACTAGGGAGCTCCTGAATGTAGAAACAGTTCGAAAAAACAGAGAGACGATCATGTAACGCTAGGAGAAAGTATATATTGAAAGTAAATTAATATGTAATCCAACCTGGACTCCATCCCAGAGCTTCTCGAGCTTGCTATACCACAATTTGAGTTCAACAAGATATTCAGGACGAAATCTAAGAGGAAGAAACTTGCTCGGGTATTCCTTCCAATGTAGTAACCTTAGACGACACGGTAAGTCCATCTCCTCTGGTATATTCAATATATCATTGCCATCATCTTTACTTTTGTAGACTCTAAGGAATCGAAGATTAGGCATTCTTTTAAAAGCGTCGTTGCTTATATATAATTCATCGATACCACATGTATCAAATGATATGCCGGACACAGCTCTAGTTCCCTAAACCATTATTCCAAATAAAAATGTTTATCTTCACAAAATGACTTGTTTGAATTGTAATTAGAAGCAAATGAAAAAAAAGAAATTATAAGAGAAAGAACTTACTTTGGAATACTCAAGAACATCACAAATCTCCGAAGCCTTTGTTAAGATCCCATGTTTCGAAAGCTCCTCTTTCATTTGTTGACCCATTTGTTGTAGTAATCTGTGCATCACTATTTCTTTCCCAAATGTAGATATCTCTATGAGAGATTTGTTTTCAAGGCTTTCCAAATCATCCAAATTATCATCAGGCAACAACCCATGCATGGTGGCTTTCACAAAATCATCATCTCTACCGTTTAAGAAGACTGCAATGTGGAGAAATAGCATTTTCTCACTCTCATTTAAACAGTCATAGCCGACTCTGAGCACGTCCTTGATATCTCGATTAATTTCCATCCCCTTCAGTACCTTTTCCCATTTGGTCTTATCCATATTATTGCGTAAAGATGAACCCACAACACGGAGACCCAACGGTAACCTACCACAAAGCTCTGTTATCCTTTCAGCAAGCTCTTCAAAACCATGAGGTGGAAAGTTTTGTTTAAAAGCATATCCACATAAGATCTGGAGAGCTTCTTTTTCAGATGGAAACCCCACATGGTATATATTGTTTATACCATGTCGCTGTAAAAGCTCTTTGTTCTCTGTAGTCACTATAATCCTACTTCCACGACCAAACCATCTAGTTTCATTTGCCAACGCCATTAGTTGATTAATATTGTTCACATCATCAAGAATGATGAGCACTTTTTGGTCGCATAGCCTTTCTTCTATCACACCTGAATGGCATATGCTAATATCATTCTGGTTCAAAACCTTTGAAAGAAATTGTTGTTGTAGACGTGATTCATCTAGACCACGGAGGTAGCTTCCCCTAAGGTTGTCCATAAAACAAGTAAGCTGAAATCTAGTTTTTTCTTTTTCATCAATAAGCTTAAATCTATTAAAGAGTCGACTTTGTAAAGCTTTGGCAATGGTAGTCTTTCCAATCCCAGCAGGACCCGTGATTCCAACCATCTTAACTTCATTATTATCTAAATCTAGCAAAGACTCCATTTCTCTCAAATGAGCCTCAAGCCCCACCATGCCATCGAAATCCCTAGACGGTGTAGCATTCAGCTTATTGGAAACATCTCTTGCAATCTTCTCGATCTTATCCGCTTCTTTGTCTCTAACAAAAGAGAAATAAAAACATAATTGTTTCCATCAAAAGTCATGAGAAAAACAAAACTCATAGAGATATATTTTATCATTATTAGATATATCTTGTAATATATTAGTTTCTGGTATATAGGAGTGTATGAAGAGAGCTTAAGAGATTTGATTTGGCTACGTATATCACTAAAGTGCATTTATTTTTTCTGTCATTTGTCTAGTTAAAACTCTAGAATTAAGCGTGTTTAGGTTGGAGTAGCACTATGATGGCTGACCTACCGGGAAGTGACTGCAGTATCGTGTGAGTGAGGTAAAAACATGGAAAAATATGATGTGGTAATTTATAGGAATAGTAATAAGTCTTTAGAACTTCTAAAATTAATGCACCGACCTTTGGACGAAAGTGTAACCCACAGGCCTAGAGAGGACGTGGGGTTTCACGGGCCTAGAGAGGGTGTGAGGCTCAGGGGCCTAGAAAGGACGTGGGTGATAATGAGCAGTGGCAATCAGAGCGTTACATATTTCCTAATAGTTTATGACATCTATTTCTAATATTCATTCATTCAGCATGAGATTATAATGTTCATGAAACAAAAACATTTCCTTACCAACCATTTAAATTATATTCTATTCACCCTAATTCACCCTAATTCCTCCTTTTATCCATCATAAAACATCATTATCTGCCTTATATCTCCACAAAACAAAAATAAACTATACATAATTAATCAAAAACAAACCTCTTTTGGAAGTGTTCTCCGGCAGTGTTGCCCACATCTTCCAAAGCGTGGCTCCATTTTTGCCTCTTCTCTTCATCCGCTTTACGAGCACAAGTTTTATTGAAGGCGATCCCAAAATCTCCGGTCTTGTTCCGGACATCAGATGGATCTACTCCATAAAAGACCGGGATCACTATTTGTCCGATATCGTCCTTGCACTTCAAAATCTCCAATAGCTCATCCAAACACCAGCCAGAAGAAGCATAGTTCTTTGTGAGCAGCACGATCGAGATCCTCGATGCATTAATGGCTTGAATGAGTGCAGGGCCAATGGTGTCGCCTCTCTCCATCTTTTGATCATCGTACATCTTAATCCCATTGAAGCTAAACTGTTTGCGTAAATGACTGAGAAAGCTATCACGAGCATCTGGTCCATGGAAGCTCGTGAAAACGTTGTATATCCATGTACAAGGCGAAGAAGAAGAAGAAGCCATGAGATTAGAGAAGCGAGAAAAGTTTAAGATCAGATATACAACAATGTTTCTGAATGAGCTATATTTAATTGAGAAAATGGAAAAGGCGCATTGACCATTGAATTTTGGGTTTGTAGAAAGAGAGAGATGAAGTTTCCTTGCTTTTGCCGTTTCGTGAGTAAAGGAAATTTTAAAAAATAATAACGAAAATACATTAAGAAAAACTTTTTCTGAAAAAGTGGCATGTGTACTCATTGACTGTCGTTAAATTATTGCCTTCCTTTTTGAAAAGTAAACGAAATGTTTTGAACAAGTGAATTACAAAAAAAAAAAGTCAAGACGTTCACATTACTATTAGTGTTTTGGAAAACTTATAGAAAAGGACTATGGGAAATGGACAAACAAATTGTCTGGCAAGTGGCAACTGGGCTTGGGTGTATTAATACAAGGGATAACATTCTAACATCTTTTTTTAACGTTGTACTTACATATTTTTTCAAGTTTTTTCCAAATTTTTTTACCTTCCTATCCTTAAACAATATGAACAATTACAATTTTTTTATTTTCTTTTTTATTTTTAACTGGTTCCAAAAATTCAATTATTAAAATATAAAATCAATTAAATTTATCAACAGTAAAAAATCAGATAAATATATAAATAAATAAATCTCAAATAAAAAGTATTATATTTTTCTCATCTCTTCTCCTTTTCTCTTCAGATCTCATTTTCCTTCTTCAAATCCTTTTTACCACTATAATCATTTCCCCTAAAGTTTTCCACAACACAAGTATGTGTAAACCTAGTAGGTAATCGACTTTGTAAAGCTCTGGCAATGGTTGGTGAGTGCAATTGCTAAGATGAAGAAGTTTGATCTTGTCATCTCTCTGGGCGAAAATATGCAAAATTTGGGAATTTCACATAGTCTCTATATTTACAGTATTTTGCTCAATTGTTTCTGCCGACGCTCCCAACTCTCTCTTGCTTTAGCTATTCTTGGGAAGATGATCAAACTTGGTTATGAGCCTGATATAGTCACTCTTAACTCCCTTCTGAATGGTTTCTGTCATGGTAAGAGGATTTCAGATGCTGTAGCTTTGGTTGATCAAATGGTGGAAATGAGATTTAAACCTGATACAGTCACATTCAACACTCTAATCAATGGACTTTTTCTCCACAACAAAGCTTCAGAAGCGGTGGCTTTAGTTGATCGAATGGTGCTAAAAGGCTGTCAACCCGATCTGTTTACTTATGGTGTTGTAGTTAATGGATTATGTAAGAGAGGTGATACTGATTTGGCTTTAATGGATTATGTAGTTAATGGATCTTGTCATCATCCAGTGGATGATGCACTTAAGCTGTTCAACGAAATGGATAACAAAGGAATTAGACCAAATGTTTTTACGTACAACTCCCTCATAAGCTGCCTATGTAATTCCGGAAGATGGAGAGATGCATCTCGGTTACTCAGTGAGATGATTGAGAGGGAAATCAACCCCGATGTTGTTACGTTCAGTGCATTGATCGATGCGTTTGTGAAAGAGGGGAAGCATTTTCGAGGCTGAAAAACTGTACGAGGAGATGATCCGAAGGTCTATAGATCCTAATATTGTTACTTACAATTCACTGATCAATGGGTTTTGCTTGCATGATCGCCTAGAGGAGGCCAAGCAGATGTTTGAGTTCATGGTTAGCAAAGACTGTCTTCCAGATGTGGTGACATATACCACTCTCATTAATGGATTCTGTAAGTCTAAGAGAGTAGAGGAAGGTATGGCACTCTTCCTTGAGGTGTCTCAAAGAGGATTGGTTGGCGACACAGTCACTTACAACACACTAATCCAAGGGCTTTTTCAGGCTGCTGATTGTGAAGATGCCCAACAAGTTTTCTAACAGATGGTTTCTTGTGGTGTGCCTCCCAGAATTATGACGTACAGCATTTTGTTAGATGGACTCTGTAATAACGGGAAGTTAGAGACAGCATTGGTCATATTCAAAGACCTGCAAAAGAGTGAAATGGAACCTAATATATTCATATATCGTATTATGATTGAAGGGATGTGTAAGGCTGGGAAGGTGGAAGATGGTTGGGATTTATTTTGTAGTCTCAGCCTCTAAGGAGTGAAGCCTAATGTTGTAACCTACAATGTAATGCTCTCAGGATTTTGTAGGAAAGGTTTAAAGGAGGAAGCAAATGCATTGTTTAGAGAAATGAAAGAAGACGGTCCTCTCCCAGATAGCCGGACATATAATACGCTGATCAGGGCATATCTTAGAGATGGTGACAAAGAATCATCAGCTGAACTTATCAAAGAAATGCGGAGTTGCGGGTTTGAGGGAGATGCTTCAGTCTTTGGCTTAGTGACTAATATGTTATATGATGGGAGATTGGACAAAAGCTTTCTCCATATGCTTTCTTAAAACAGTCCATCCTCGAGAGAAGGCGTGAGGTGAATCTACCTTTTTATATTGCTTTCCCTATGATTCAGTTTACGTTTTCATGTTAAAGCTGTTGCTTGTGTGTGAGCTGCTTCATGGACATGGTCGCATGATAGGTTGAAATACAAGTTCAGTGATGAGAGTCTGCATATTCTTTTTCTCTTTAGAAAGACTTCAAACTTCAAATGATGCTAAATCTATGTACTAAAGATCTTTTGGCTTCATAAAGACTTTTGTTTACATTGATTCTGAATTTGGTAATTTTGATATATTTTCCTCTGAAGTGATTTTTTTCTATCGCCAGAGAAACAACAACTTACATTATTTGAAAAAGAACAAATAAAGCAACTTTAAAAGAAGCTCAAAGAGATTAATCTATATGTACAAATTAGTAAACAAAATAAAAAGATAACTGCATTATTTGAAAGCAAAAAACAAAAAATCTTATTCGATTCATCAGTAAGTTTTCAGATTCCCTTAGGAGCCACGCCAACGGAGTTCAATGTCTCTGCATTTCGAGGCCTTTACACACAACAACAAAAGTTATTGTCGATTAGCAGTATTAATAACTTTAATAGAACATCAATATCATCAACATAAAACATCATTTTTGTGTTGAAAAATATCGATTTTAATGTCATATAACTAGTAAAACATATCATTTTGTGGGGGGGGGGGGGGGGGGGGGGTTTATTGTTTTTAACTTCAAAATGATATTAAGCTTCTAATGATTTTCTAAAAAATGTTATATGTGATATTGTGATTTACTACATATATCTAAAAACTAGTTATGGACAAAACAAGTTTACTGAACATACGTGGTGAATGGGTTGGGCCGGGTAGGATCAGATAAAATCGCATTAGATTTATCTTGAATCTGGCCCACTTTACGTAACCAAGATTTGTTGATAAATTTATCGGCAGAAGAAACACAATTATCTGGATCATCAACTTCTGCAACAGCAGCTCTTCTATTTTTTCTTGTACTAACTCCAGGACAATGCATAAGTTGTTGCTTAATACTATGTCCTGCCATAAGCATTGCTAAACCAACAAAACCTCCTATTATAGCCACTGGTGCAAACTCTCCCATTATTGAAAACCTATTTGAAAATAACATTCATTCAAATACTGATTTAAAAAAAAAACAAATGAGAGAACTAGTAGTCACTAGTCAGTAATTTTTATTAGATTTAACTATATTAAAATCTAGAAACTACAAATGTTGACCCATAAAAAAATATAAACAACAAATAACCAACCCTATAATTAAAATTTAACTTCTTTTTGTAAGATTTTATTTTATTTTTATAACAACATATTAGTGATCATCAAGCTTATTGTTGAATTAGATCAATCACTTTGATACAATGTCAGGATTTTCTAATAGAAATAAAAAGTGAAACATTAAAATAATGACAATTAGGATTTTTGAATTATCCATAACTCAATACTGAAACTGAAACCATATATTAATATACATCTCTTACTTGTTATATGGTTGTTTGGCGTCATTGGCGACTGTAGTCGCGAAACGACGAGTGCTACCGAATTGATTTCTGAACGATCGCAATTGGCTCTATAGAGATTTTTAAAAACAAGAATACATTCAAAAGCATGATTTACATTGGAATTATATACTAATAGAGCAAAAATAACTAAAACTTACGGTGATTCTCAAAGCCATCTCGGTAAAAAAATAATTTGCTGACGGGAATTAAGCTTGAAGATGAAGGATTGATTATATATATATACATAGTGAGGATGAGACTATTTAGGATGTGTAACTAAGAATGGAGAAAACTTCAAATGACATTTTAATCCTTATCCATTGATTGATTTTTTTTTCTTTATTTAGAAAAAAAGAAGGCTAATAATATTTAACCACAAAAATAAAGAGGAGAAATTTTCCTCCTCTCGATTATAATTTATATTACCTCACTTGGGTTCTCTATCAAGACAAGGTTTTCCCTTTAAAGTTGGAACTTCATCCTAATATGTGTGCAATGTTGAGGACAATTATAATGTATAATCATGTGATAAACAACCATGGATTTTTCCTAAATTATATGAAAATTTTCTCAAACTAGCATAAATTTGAGGTGATGCTGTAAATCTAGAATCCAATTCTTAAATTTGTAGTGTTAGCATTTTTTTTTTCTATGTTAGTGTATTACAGATATACATATAAAAAGATTTCAAAATGCCAAATTAACTTAGCTTGCCCCAACAAAAATGCAGAGGTTTATATATTTACTTCCTTAATTCTGTAAGATATGCATTTTTTCTTTAAGTTTTATGACATATAAGGCTAATATCCGCACATATGCGCAGATTTTTAATATAAATATTTTTATCTTAAATTGTTTTCAAAATAATTATACTTATTTTCTTAAAATTATATTGAGCCTTTTTCATAATTTTTTTAAATTATCTGTACATTAGAATTTCAGATCTTTTAAAAAAATGAAGACAAAATAATTCATAATAAAACTCGCATATAACAATTATTATCAATTTTCACATTTGATATTTTATGAAGAATCATGTAATTTGTACACCTCTCGGTTGTATGTTTGAAAATGTTAATGGAGATTGAATATGGCTTCTATCAATTGAGAATTGTGTTCATTATTTCAGTTTAAGATGCAAATAAAACCAGAATGATTGAATGAATCATTCAATAAACCAAAAAAAAAAGGTGAATTATGATATTAATTTTGGTTATGTTGACGTATAGAATGGAATAAAGTTCCTTTTCTTTTCATTTTTATTTTATTTTACTTTTATGTTATACTTAATATATAAAATATTGAGATATAATTATTTAAACTATTTTTCTATTGTAGCATATAAAATATTGAGATAAAAATTGTATCCATTAAAAACAAACAAATTCATTCAGAAATAGAAAAAAAAATTAATATATTTATTTCAGTTCTTACATCAAACATAAAAATGAATTATAAATATACTGATTTTATAAACTAATAAATAGTATAATTATTTTAGTATAATAAAAAAACTATAGTGAGAAATAAGATTAAAAGTGTAAAAGAAAATGATAAAAACATAAGTTAAAATTTTATGCTTTTTAAAAATTTAATTTGAATGGTTTAATATTTTACAGACTTTTTAGATAATTAAATTTAAAATAATTTTGATTTGGTGTATTAAAAAGAAAAGAATAGTTGATTTGTGATGCTGATTTGTCAACTTTAAGATCATTTTCTCATACTTATATGTCAAGCATAAAGGTCTTCCTTTCTCATTATATATATATATATATATAGTAGGATAAATATTTATTCTAAACAAAAATTCTTTATTCTAAACTTATCCTTCAAATTAAGTTTTATACTTTTGATATATTATACATTTCTTGGTAACTATCTGATTTCTACTTTATTACATTTTTTTAGTTTTTTAATTAGTCAATTAAACAAAAATTTAGTATTTGGTGATATACTAGTGAGATCAGTGACGGAGGTATAAAATCTTTTTATGGAGGTTAAAATATAAAGTTTTGATTTTATGGAAATCAATATAACAATTATGCTGGAATTTATATAGAATTTCTTATGGTAAGGTGGCTCCGCCCCTGAGTGAGATCCATACGATGCTAATTCTAAAGAAAATATCTAATGAAATTTATTACGTCTCATACCAAACATACCTCGGATGAGGAAGAAATAAAAAATAAAGACATACTAAGCAATCATTTGCTTTTTAATCATTTAGACATATATATCCCCGCTTTAGTTCTGCTTCTTACTACAATCAGCCGAACATTTATCGAAACATGTGCCAAAGTTGAACCAATATGCTGTTCATCGCAAATTCCCAAAAAAGAAAAACAAATTTTAGTTAGATCCATTAAGTTTTAATACTATTAGATAGATCAAATATATAAAATATATACGTTTATATATGTATATGGAATTATTATCGAATGAGGGAATAGTATTCAATTTCTTCATGTTTGAAAATTTCATTTATATTGTTAGATTCATAACCATAACTTGTAATATCAATGGGTGATAACAAAAAAAAAACAAATGCAATATCAATGGTTTAATACAAAAGATAACTGCTGTTAAAAAATGAAAATAAATAAAATAAAAACAAAACAAAAGGAAACAAAGAGCAAACACTTGACTTATGTACATAGATCAATCCTTAATTTATAATTCGAAAAAGATAAAACGTACTTGGGTCGCCAAAGCGAATGCACTGTTGCACAGTACAATTAGTAATGCAATAAAATTCTTTTTCGTCAGGGTCTGATGAAGGAGAAAGAAAATGTGTTGGAAGGTCAACATTTAAATCAGAGCTAAAATCTGGTGAACGAGAAGGAGAAACAATGGGACGATGTGCCTGAACCAAAATGTTCTCCATTCCCATTATTACCATCATCACCATCATTAACATGACAACACTTTTTGTGTTCATCATTTTTCTCTTTTTCTCACTGAGTATTTTGAATTTTAATATATTTGAAGAAGTTTTATTTTCTGAATTGTGGATGATGATGTTTAGTTGCTTGGTTATGTGTATTTATATAGGAGGATGTGTGTAAGTTTGTTTAGTCGGTGATAAGATTAAGGTGAGGTGTCAAAATGAGGTTGATATTCCACATGTAGAATAATATAGTTTTTATGTTATAATATCTTGCAAATATTCTTATGGCTATGGTTTACTATTATGTAATAAGGTAGTAAGTTCATATATCTTTGAATAATTAGTGTGATATTTTGAAAAGAAATATTATTTTATTTGTAAGATAAGTTTTTCATTCATGTATTTTAATAATTTAGAAATATTCTTCAAAATACATGTATTTGTAAGATAATTTTTCTCATTCATGTATTTTAATAATTTAGAAATATTTCTCAAAATACATGAATTTTGAGTTGTTTCATGAACTTAGTTCTGGCATTTCTATATGTCATTAGCTAATTGTAGAATGACAAATGAGAAATATTAAGATTTTATTTGCATGATGAGCTGTTCAATCATGTTTCAAAGTAGGATAAATCTAAGATGCTATTTAAAAAAAAAACTTGACATGTTGTTCTTTTCTAGTGTTAACATTATCAAAACATAGTTGACAAATAAACCAATTTGTAACTAACGTGTAATGTGGTAATTGGGAAGCAGTCTGGTTGTACTTGTAATATGACTACATGAGTTATTCAACCAGTATTCGAACAAATTTGCAAGACTCATTCTAAAAGTGCCACATCAGCTAATCCTGTAAAAAACAAAAAAAAAGCTTCAGCCCATAATCAAATAAATCTCTATAAGCTTCGACGTAGAGTATAAAATAAATTAGACATGAGCATTCAGGTATTCGAATCGGGTTTGAATAAGAACCAATCAGGTTTGGATATTTTGAGTAGAGAGATTTTGTATCTGTATAGTATTTATAGAGTTTTGGATCAGGTTTGGATAAAACCAATCGCTTTAGATTTAAAATATTATTATTCGTAAAAAAAAAAAAAAATCAGATGATTGGGTTTGGGTATTTTCAAGTAAATACCGAATCCGATCTGAAATACCCGAAAATACCAAAAATATGTGAAAATTTTATCCGAAATATCAAAAAATATCAAAAAAATCTGAAAGTTTTATCCAAAATACCCGAAACTCCCAAAAAATATCCGAAAATATGCACACCCAAAAAAATAACTAATACCAAAATAGTCAATTATGCTAAAATATCCGAAATACCAAAATATTAAAAGCATTAATGTAAAAAATTTGGATATTCATACGGGTAGCAGATAATATCCGTACTTGAACCAATACTAACAAGTATATGAATCTTAGATCCAATAAATAAAATGAGCATATCCGAACCAGAACCCGAACTATTTTTCGGGTCGGTTTCAATTCGGTAGTTCGGTGCCCAGACCTAAAACAAACAATAGGCCCACTAATACTAAACAAACTCAAGTCCATAGTTCCATCACAAACAGCCTTCTCCGACCAAACTCTTACCTAAATCACCGTTACATAGAGTCAACCACAACGATGACATCACCTTCTCTTACTCTTGATCCCCCACTACTTCCTCTTAAATCATATCTACTGCTTCACAATTCAATGCTCTTAATATACACTTCAATCAGAATCAGGGCCTCCCGTTCCAAACCTTATAAAATCGTTATACTAATCCCATGAATACAACAAACAATAACCAACAAGTCTCCCAAACTAATCAAATCATGGCAAATTTAACAAGAATTTTGATGACCTTGTAGGTGATTTTTGCAAGGATGAAGTCTTAGTCAGGTTGATAGGGTTCAAGCCACGACGTTCTTTTGTAGTGATTTTTGATCTGCTCGGTGGTGCAAGTGAGTATCCAATCCCGAATTCTCATGAATTGAAATGATGACTGATTTGTTGTCAACATTTAGTTGCAGTTGTTATTTAGGGGTCCGCTGAATATTACAATGGACGAACATTCCTTCAGAGTGAACGGAGAAGGAACCATATTTTACTTCAACTCTTTGGAAAAAAGGTATTATTTAAGACAGGAATTAGTGTTTTTGAAAAACAAATATATATTCTCCGTTGTTCTTGATTGGGAATTTAGGTATTTGTCAATGATAAAAACTAAGATTCAAATAGAACATAATCAAAGCCAGGATTGTCTCAGATAGAGCTTAAAAACTAATTGTTGTTGTTGTTGTTGTTGTGTTGTGTTTGAGAAGAATTGAAACATTCTCTCTGGGTGTATACTAGAAGAGATCAAATCTTCTGGTTTATTCTTTTATTATTTGTTATCTTCTTTGATGGATTTCCTGAGTCTTTGTAAATTTTGTAACTAAAATCTTTTGATGGTTTTTGGAGGATTTAATTGATCCCAATAGTAAATACCTGAATCCTCTGACTTCAATAAAGACCACCATAAGGCAGTCTGGTTATACTTGTATATGACTAAATAAGTTTTTGTTTATAAAAAATAAAATACCGGGCCTTAGCCCAATAAACTGTTACATGTAGCAAGTGATGCCTTAGCCAAAGCATCAGCTGATTGGTTTTTGGTTCTAGACGTAAAAACAAATTCAGTTTCAGAAAAAAGGAGGATAGATGGCCGATATCGGAGAGGATTATGTAACTTTTCTTTACCAAATATTTAGACATAGCTCTGATGAACTGGTAGGAGTCTGAGTAGATCCAAATATTCCGTCATCCTTGTGCTCGAGCAGAGGAGAGTGTGTTTAACACCGCTAACGCTTCCGCCATTAGAAGAGAGTTTACATGTACTTGGGCTTTAGATTCTTGGTGGAGGATGGTGGTGTTATCCGTGAAGATCCAACCAAGTCCGGCCGTTTTGTTATCCGATTCCGCATCTGTGGTACACCTTATTGCATGTGGTGAGGGAAGTTTGTTTGAATTGATGGCTGCTTTTTGATTGGGGGGGATGTTGGAGAGTTGAGCCGTCTGCCACACATGAGTTATTTAACCATGTATTCAAACAAATTTGCACTAGCATATCTGATCAAGTGTTATTTAATTTATATTTAAATTATTTTACTAATATTTAAATTTTGTTTTAAAATCTTAGTATATTGAATTCTATGAAGTGGGTTCTAATAGATTTTTAGAAATAAAATATTAATTCAAAACAATTATATTAAAAAATTTTAAAAGTCATCTGTTCTCAAAGAGTGTCATTCTGAAACTTAATTTTTTATTTCACAAATATTATCGTTTTATGTTTTCAAGACAGATTTTTGAATTAAATTTTAGTTTCTTAGTTAGAGGATGAAACTTATCTAGTGTATTAATAAATGATTGAAATGAAATTACATGTTTTTAAAAATTTATGTACAAACAAAATATCAGAATGATGCTTTGAGAAACAGAGTGAGTATTATCTAGCTAAATAACATTGAAACATTATCTAGCTAAAATACATTGAAACATTCTCAAGCTAAACTACATTGAAATTATAGTAATAATTTCGAAATATTCCTCAATATACATAAATTTTGAGTTGTTTCACGAACTTAGTTCCGGCATTTCTAAAACAGTAAGATATAAAATCAATCTTTAGCTAATTGTAGAATGACAACCGGGAAATATTAAAACTTTATTTGCATGATGAGCTGTTCAATCATGTTTTAGAGACATTCTCAAAGTACCATAAATCTAAGTTGTTCTTTAAAAAAAAAACTTAAAACATATAATTCTTAAATTTCTAATGTTAACATTTTTTTTTCCTGGTAAACATAGTTGAAACTATCGAGTAATGTGGTAATAGGGAAGCAGTCTATTAATTATGCTTGTAACATGAATAAGAGTATGTGCATTACAAGTTTTTCAATGGATCTCTAAAAAATATAAAATAATAAATATTAGTAAATTATTCTGAATATTTTAGAAAATGTGAGAACTTATTTGAGAGACTTATCCATGGATGTTTCATCTTTTTCAGAGATTTATAACATTTTATTAATAATGTTTATTTTCTAATTTTTGAGAAATCACTAATATACATACTCTACGTTGCTCTTTTTAATAATAATTTTAAATATATAAAATTCCGTTTGAAAATAAAGTTATAAAATAATATATTTTTGTAGTTTTCTCATATATATATATATTGAGGATGAGTCTTTTGTAACTTTTTTTTTTTGGAACAAACAGATCTTAGTAACTAAGAATAGAGAAAACTTCAAATGCTATTTTATATTTAGTTATACTGAAACTAAATCTTATCCATTAATTAAATTTTTTTTATATTTTTTAAAACACCAAAAGTTAATAATATTTAACCACAAAAATAAAGAGAGAAATTTTTCCTCCTTTCGAGAATTTATATTACCTTATTACTTGGGTTCTCAAATTTATCAAGACAAGGTTTTTCTTTTAAAGTAGTTGGAACTTCATCCTAATGTTTTTGCTATGTTGAGGGCTAAAATGTATAATCATGTGATTTTCAACCATGGATTTTTTATAAATTATATGAAAATTTCTAAAACTAACATAAATTGGAGGTAAATCAAGAATCCAATTCTAAATTTGTAGTGATAGCATTTTTTTCTAGGTTAGTGTATACATATACAAAAAAATCAAAATGGCAAAGTAACTTAGCTTGCCCCAACAAAAATACAGAGGTTTATATATTTTTATTTACTTCCTTAATTTTATAAGATGCATTTTTTCTTATAAGTTTTATCACATTTAACTTTTATTCTAAATATATTCCTTTATTCTAAAATTATCCTTTGAATTTTACTATATACTGAAATACTATATACTTTTGATATCTATATACATAACTACAGTATATGATTTCTAATTTTTACATTTTTTTATTTTTTTGTTATCTCAACCACGCTTAACTTTAGAGTTATCTTAGAACAAATGACGGAAAAGATAAATATATTTTAGTGACAGGTAGTCAAATCAAATATTTTAAGTTTCTCCATATATACTACTATATATCAGAAATCGCGATATTACAAGTAAATTCAACAAAACTTTAATATTTAGTAGGTGATACACTAGAAAGATCCATATTATTAGAGAGTTTCAAACTAAATCCAATAAAATGTTAAGAGCATGTGCGAAGTTTTTTAAAGAGTTTCTAATGAATATAAAAAATAAAAAATAAGAAAAAGTAGAAGAGAGGCAAGAGACTGGATTTTTATTTGAGAACTTCTAATAACCCTTATAAAAACTCTTCTCATACATGTCAATATTAGATTAGTTGTAAGTTTTATTATTTATTTAAAATTTAAATAAATTATTTAATTTTAACAAAAACATTAAAATAATAAATTTAAAAGACTCTCACAGTTTATCACCACTGCACATGCTCTAACAAGTCTAATATAAGTCTATGAGTTTAGAGTTCTCAAATAAATAATTTCATATAAATATGAATTGGTAACTTAGAGCATTTTCATCGGTTGAGATATTCTTAGAGTATCTCACAAATATAATATTAATATTACTAGTAAAATTTTTTATTATTAAACTAAATTGAAAACAACAAAAAGGATTTAATCCAACAATAAAGAGACACATCAGTTTTGGAGTTTCTCAAGAGTATCTCAATTGAAAAACGGTTCTACATACTTTTTTTCTATTTTGTATTTATTTCTTTTGTTTAATGAGTAGAAACTTATCTAGATCCACTATTAAAAATGCTCATAAAAAGTTGTCACTTTGTGCAACTCTTTCTTAACCATTTGATGATATGAATTCAATAATCAATTTGAGCTTGGTGTTATTGATTTTAATTTTCTTTCTTTTAGTTTTATTTGCACAATAAAAAAAATTCATGAGGTATCTCATTTCTTAGTTTATATTTCTATCTTAATAGGCTCATTTTAGCATAAATATATCTTGTCTTGAATCTACTCACACATACTATGCTAATTCTGAAGAAAATATCTAACGAAATTTATTATGTCTCATACAAAACATATATCCGATGAGGAATTAAAAAAAAAGACATACTAAGCAATCATTTGCTTTTTAATCATTTAGACACACATATATTCTCGCTTTATTTCAGCTTCTTACAAGATTCAGTACATTTTTCCACGCATGGGACAAACTTGTGCCAACCTTCTGTTCATCGCAAATTCCCAAAAAGAAAAACAAACTTTAGTTAGATCCAATAGCTTTTAATATTACAAATAATAAAATATATAAATATAACACATACATATATATATATATATATATGTGTAACTATTGTCGAGTGAGAGAATAAAATTCAATTTATTCGTGTTTGAAAAGATAATTTATATTGTTAGACTCAAAACCACAACTTGTAATATCATTACCAAACAAAAACTGCAATATCAATGGTTTAATACAAAAGCAAACTGCTGTTGAAAAAAAAATTAAGAAAAAAGAAAACAAAAGAGAACGAAAAGCAAAACATTTGATTATTTTTTATTAATAAAAAATTATTTGTAAGGAATTAAGCTAACTTATGTAGATAAATCAATTCTTAATTTATGATACGAAGATGATAAAACTTACTTTGATCAGCAAAGCGAATGCAATGTTTTAAAGTACAATCAGAAATGCACATTGATATTTTATTATCATCTTGTGAAGGAGAAGGAGAAACAATGGGACGATGTGCCTGAACCAAAATGTTCTCCATTCCCATTATTACCATCATCACCATCATTAACATGGCTATACTTTTTGTGTTCATCATTTTTCTCTTTTTCTCACTGAGTATTTTGAATTTTAATATATTTGAAGAAGTTTTTGTTTTCTGAATTGTGGATGATGATGTTTAGTTGCTTGGTTATGTGTATTTATATAGGAGGATGTGTGTAAGTTTGTTTAGTCGGTGATAAGATTAAGGTGAGGTGTCAAAATGAGGTTGATATTCCACATGTAGAATAATATAGTTTTTATGTTATAATATCTTGCAAATATTCTTATAGCTATGGTTTACTATTATGTAATCACTAATAAGATAGTAAATTCATGTATAGAAAAATAATTCAGGTGATAATTTTGATATAGATATGATTTTATTTGCAAGAATAAAATTTTCATTCATGTATTTTTAATAATGTAGAAATATTCATCAAAATACATGAATTTTGAGTTGTTTCATGAACCTAGTTCTGATATTTCTAAAACATTAAGATATAAAATCAATTAGCTAATTGTAGACAGACAACTGGGAAATATTCAGATTTTATTTGCATAATGAGCTGTTCAATCATGTTTTAGAGATATTCTCAAAGTAGCATAAATCTAAGTTGCTCTTTTAAAAAAAAATCGAAGTGTGAACGTTATCAAAATATAGTTGAAAAAAAAGTCAATTTGTAACTAACGTGTAATGTGGTAATTGGAAAGCAGGTTCATTATACTTGTAACATGATTACATGAGTTATTCAACCATGTATTCGAAATTTTTTGCAATACCATATCTCATCAAATGTTATTTAACTAATATTTAAATTATTTTATTAAATTTTAAATTTTGTTTTAAAATCTTAGTATATTGAATTCTATGAAGTGGGTTCTAATAGATTTTTAGAAATAAAGAATTTATTTCAAAATAATCATATTAAACAACTTAAAAATATTTAAAAGTACTTCATCTGTTCTCAAAGAGTGTCATTTTGAAACATTTTTTATTTCACAAATATTATCATTTTATGTTTTCAAGACAGATTTTTGAATTAAATTTTAGTTTTGTGCTCAATATTTTTCTTTATTATTTAGAGAATAAAACTTATCTAGTGTAAAATATATATACATATATGTAATTAGATTTTTGCGTTTATATTATGAAATTTTAAATGTCAATGTTACTCAATTTAAATTGTTATATTCCCCTTAAATAAATGTTTTAAATATTAAAGTATATTTTAATTATATGCATGAAATTTCGTTGATAATATGATGCTAGTAAACAGTATATCATCGACCAGTAGTAAATTAAACAAACAGAAGTTATTATGGTTTACCCAAATATATAATATGGTTGGAGATCAATTAGCATGTAACTAAAACTACTTACACCATTGGCGTATTTTTGTAGTTATGTTATTTACGAGTGTTGAGCCTCCTTCTATTACTTATGTTTGGAACACTTATATCAATCAAACGATGAACTGAAACATGATAGTTATGGACTTATGGTAAACTGAAAAAAAAATCAATTTTTTATAATTTGCGACTTCATTTGAAATGTACTACTATTAGATTATAAATTAGATAATATAAAATGTAAAAATGAAAATTCATTATGTGGTGATTAGGTTGCTTAAGTTAGGACATGGAGAATTGCATGGATTCATTGGTTTTGATCGACTGTTGGACTCGTTGCCTAGCTTGATTGGCTTCTCATTGATCGTTCAAAAGTTATTGTCTTCCTCGCCATTCTACAGCCACCATTCCCAGTTTTGGTAGGCATATGGGCGTTTAAACTGGAACAGAAGTCTGTAAACAATTGAGTAGAGAAACCTTTGGTGAAGATGTCTGCATATTTCTTGTCAGTGGGAACGTGGACGACACAAACTTGGCCAAGAGAAACACGCTCACGAACAAAGTGAATATCAATTTCCACGTGACTCGTACGCTGGTGCTTGACAGGATTTGAAGACAAGTATACAGCTGCAATATTGTCACAGTAGAAAATAGTTGCCTTTGTCAAAAGATAATTTTTAACTTGAGAAGTAAATTTTGTATCCATGACGCTTCAGCAACGACATTTTCTACACCCGTATACTCCGCTTCAACATTACGATTTCTTGAGTTGTAGACCATGAGTGATTATGCCTTTTGTATACCATAGAATCCGCTTAAGAGCATTGAAATGATGTTCAAGGAGATCATGCATAAAAAGGCACCCGCTGAACAGCAAAATAAATGTCAGGTCTTGTGAACGTAAGATACTACAACACCCCAGAAAAACTTCGATATAACGTTGAAATTAGCGACTGGAAGACATTTTCTACGTCAAGCTTAGCTTTGCTGTCTACTGGAGCCGAGCATGGTTTGCAGTTTTTCATGGATGCATGGTGGAGAATATTGTCGACATAGTTATGTTGGCTAAGAAGGATGCCCTCAGTATTGTAGTTGATCGCAATGCCGAGAAAATAATGGAGCATCACGAGGTCAGTGAGCTCAAAGTCGGAGGCTAGCCCATCAATAAGCTGCTGAAATAGAGATGGAGTGGAGGCAGTGAGTGCAATTTCATCAACATATAGGAGAAAGTACGCCACTGAAATCCAGACTTATAGACAAAGAGAGATGGGTCTATCTAACGACGGAGGAGACACACATGATTGGGCTTTGTCTTGTCAACCAAACTTGGAGGCTGATACATGTACACAGGGCCGGTTCTAGGCCAGTGCCACATGTGCAACTGCATATGCCCTAATTTTTTTTTTTTAATTTTCTCTAGGGCCCAATTTAAAAACAACTTTATTTTCTCTCCATATATTAGGCCTCAAATTGATGGTTGAGCACAAGGTCCATCAAAAGTTTGAGTTGGGCCTGCATGTATATCATGTCATCAAGGTCGTTGTGAGGAATGCATTATTGACGTCCATCTAATGCAGAGGCCTGTCGCGAGTAAGAGCCACGTGAAGCACAACCCCGATTTTGGCAGATTTGACCATTGGACTGATTGTCTCTTCACAATCAACACTGACTTGTTGAGATTTGCCATTGGCTACCAAGTGTGCCTTATATGCCGAACTTATGCCAAAAAAATTCACATAGAACATACAATATTAGTGTTAGTAGGCCTATGTACTAACTCAAATATTTCACACTTAATAAGAGCATGATATTCCTCAATCATCGCTCCATTCCAGTAATGGTCCCTTGCAGCATACACATAAGACTTAAGGAGAGGGGAAATTGCATATGTGTGAAGGCAGAGAGGAACTCGGGGTTTAGTTATCCCCTATTGAGACCGAGTGGTCATGGAATGAGTACGAGCGCATGGCGGAGTAATGTCAGCATGAGGCATGATATAAATAGATGGTGGTGGTGTGATTGGAGGGGGAACAAACAGAACCGGTTCAGGGAATGAAACAAAAGGAAGCGCCAAGAACGGGAAAATATGTTCGGCAAAAGTGACATACGAAGAGATAATTATTTTCTGAGTGGAAATGTCTAAGCAGCATTACCCTCGATATTTTGAAAGATATCCAAAAAAAGATACATGATGTAGACCGAGGACTCAATTTGTGGGAAATTGTGGCCAAAGTGTTTGGATAGTATAGACAACCAAATACATGTAAGTGAGAATACGAGGCCGGAATGTTAATAAGTCTAGAATAATGAATAAGATTATGAATAGAGGAAGTTAAGAGTATGAACCGCAGTGTAAAGAGCTTCAACCCAGAAAGAGTATGGCAGGTGAGCTTAAACTAAAACTGTGTGGACAATGTTGTTTATGGTACAGAGCATTCTTTCAAAACGACCATTTTGTTGAGAGGTGTTGAGGCCATGAAAGATGGACTTTGGTTCTGCTGATGGTGAGATAATCAAGGAATTCGTGACTTGTATACTCACCACCATTGTCACACTGCAATGCTCAAATCGATTTGCTGAATTGCGTTCAAACATAAGTTAAAAAATGTAAGAATTCCCCCAAAAGTGTCACTTTTCATGATAAACCAATACAAAGTGAGTATAGTGGTCCATAATCATAGGATAATCTTTAAGACCGCTGTTACTTAAAACCGGAGAAGTCCAAATGTATGAATGAATGATTTGAAATGGTTCACTAACAATAGAAGAGGAAGAAACAAATGGAAGACAAATGTTTTTGCCTAACTTACACACATGACACAAAGAAGTCATGTCGGCATTATTATTAGAAAAAAACAAAGAATTGAACAAAGTACGAATAAAACTACCCGGGTGCCCAAGTCTATGGTGCCAAATGTGACTATTCTTAGTAAAAACAGACGGAAGAGAGGAGGAAGTGGGTGGTGAGACAGAGTAGAGAGGTCTGAAGCTGTCACATCGGAGTAGTGCCGTCTTGGTTTGGAAGTCCTTAACAAAAAAAAATGGATCAAACTCAACACTACAATGATAGTCAGTGAAAAAATGGCGAAAGGAAACGATATTTTAATTATGGATAGGCAAACCAGAACATTTTTGTAGAAGAAGAGGTCGAGAAAATACAAAATGGAGAGAGTACCATAACCAATCTTAGGACAAAGGCAAGATAACCATTACCAACACGAATTGATGGAGTTATGCTCGAATTAAATTTGGAAGTGAGTGTACATGGTTGTGCCGTCACATGAGATGTAGCCCCGGGATATGGGTCTTGGGGTGTCATTGTATTGAAAGCATATGCAAGTGCTATATGGATTAATGGAAGTGAACTGGCTGGTGAAGAGACTTTGTGAGTCATATGGCCTTCATGATGTGGCTTGGGTGTATAGGGGACCAAAATCGAAATGGGAATGTTGTTATGAGAAGGCCCATAAGGAGTCTGTGAAGGTTTGGTGCTATTGTTCGGCTTGGACCGCATATTGGGGATGAGGAGATCAACTGTGCACCATACATCCATGGATTCGGTGACTGGTGTGGTGGAGCAAACCCATATCCTGGAAAACCACCGCCGTTGGATCCAAAATATGACTCTGGATAACCACCACCTCTGTCGATTTTGTTGCAACCGCTGCTGTGTCCACCATGCCTATTGTTGTTGTTGTTGTTGTTGTTGTTGTTGTTGTTGTTGTTGTTATTGTTGTTGTTGTTGTTGTTGTTGTTGTTGCGCGTATAGGAGTGATTCACAGAGCTTGGCGAGTCGGATGTAAACATGACTTTGGTAACGATGATGTCTGAGTGTGAGCAACGGCTGGGAGAATTGATTTTTGGAGCCGTTCTTCCTCTGCTTGGAGCATCGATCAAGCTATGGTGAAGCTGTAAAATGGTTGCCGATGACGGATAATTTTATCTATGATGTCGAATTTTTAATTGAGATAGTGCATCACAAGAACCCTATGCAAGACTGGTGAATCAACATTGGCAAGTAAATCGGATAAATTTTTCAGTTTGCGATAATAAGCTTAAAGTGAGAGATCTCCAATTATGATTGTTCGAAGCTCGATCTCCAATTTTAAGGTGATATATCATGGTTTTATGGATTTTCAACCATGATATAAGTCTTATTTGTAAAGTCTTTTTAGTATTTCTAGAGTTTTTTTAGTCTTTGCATGTTTATGTACGTTTTGAACTCATATGAAGATTTTGGAGTACTTTGGAGTAAACCCATAAGTAATGCTAAAGAAACAAACTCGGAGACCATTCTTGGTGGTGTTATCGGTCGACACCACCCACTAGTGACAGTCAACACCGGTCGCAGACAGTTTCAGAATTTGCAAAAATGCCCCACAGTTTTCCTTACTTACAATTTACTTATTTCGTGTTTTTAGTAATAAATAGGATTTTCATGTCATTGTTTAGACCTATGATTTATTCTACGCTTCAATCATCACACCTACCTTTTCAGAATTTTCTAGAGAGGATTTCTAAACTCTTTTTTTTTCTTGATTTATTTTATGCAATATATTCAAACTATGATGTTTGTTTCATTGATCATCTTTGAGTAGTTTGTTTGTTAAGGGTTTTCAAAGTTAGAAGATGAATTGTTAGGTCAATTGGTATTTAGGACTGAATCAATTGAGTTTGTAATCTAGATTATTCTTATTGTTTATCCTAGATTCATGACCCATAATCTGCTCATGGTTGATTAGTTGACGCGAGAGGTAATTGATTGTCTGAACTATCTCAGATGAGCAAAATAACTATTCACAAAGAGATTTAGTTTAGGGATTTTGTAAACAATCGAACCTGGAATTAGCACTTGTTTAAAATTGAAAAATTTAGCAAAGAGATTTGGAATTCTAAATTTAGACATAGATAATCTATGTAGCGAAAATTGATTGATTTTACCATTATGGTTCGAGTTTGAGAATGGATCTTAATAATAATTATGATAATTTACTTAACTTGCAATTTTGAATTACCTGGAAAATTTTCTAAACCTAGCTCTTTTCTCAATTGTTTTCCAACCCGCTATAGATAAGGTGGAGTGTCCTTGGTCAGCATTATAGCACATAGGGTTTCGGCAGTCAAGGTGGAAGCTGCGGGTTTGAGCCCCGTCAGTCCCGACCTAGATTCGAGAAAGAGGAAGAGGATCGAAGGAATAACCTAAAAGACCAATCCAAATCCTATTTAATTACTTTGTTGTTTTCTTTTAATTACAATTTCTCTTGTTTTCCTTTAAACTGAAAATATATTGTGTGAACGTGAGTCTTTGTAGAACTTAATCCTTAAACACTATAATTGATCTCTTAATTTGAGAGAATAACTCTATGGTTAATTTGAGCATATCATAATGCATGGTTTTCTTTGTTGTCACAAAACATGTTTTTAATATAGATTCAAAAATCATATGTTGTGCTTTTGAGCCTGAGAATGGTTTCGACCAAGGTGCCGTTAATCCACATTTTCACGAGACCATCACACTCCTTCCAAGTTTTCAGAGTGGCGGTAGTGGGTTGAGAAGAGACATTGAGATGGTCACCTAAACCAAATGTGAGACATGTGTCTCAAAGAGTTTACGTCATACATTATAATTATCTTGTCCAAGTCGAGAATGATTGGAATATAAGCTCGGATTTGGCTCACACCAAATGGCTTATCAGATGAGGTTGGATTTTGTGTGTTATTAGCCATCTCAGAAGAAGAATAAAATAGAATGAATAAAAGATGAAGAGAAGAAAATGAGAAAAGACGAATTTAGGGAGTAAACAAAAAATAGTGTTTCAAAAAGAAAAAAAAAATGACATATTAAGTTAGAAAAGAAGGATAAAGAGAATCAGCTATGATACCATATAAACTTAATTAACTTGATGATCTTATTAATTGATAAATGTAATATATATACAGCCTATATCGTATCTTGAAGATATACGAAGATATTTGCTATACAAAAATACTTTAGAGAATATACGTAATATATTCCTAACATTAAACTTGGTTATGTAATCTATTGCTAAGATTTATCAATGTTGTTCTGCCCATCAAATGTGATTGAAGGAAGTGTGTTGAGTCAATTGGTTGCTCCTCTTTCTTGATTGGAAACCTTTTTGGCATCTTGTGAGCTCCGATTTTTTTAAGAGAGTATTGAATGGTGGTGCTCTTTCTATGCCATTGTTCGTTGTTTCGTTTTTAATGGAACTATGGTTTCTTCGTAATCACAAAATCCTTATTCATTGAGTAAATGCATCTCATTTTAGAATCTTTTTATTTATTTCTACTATTTCTCTTATTTCATATTTTCTCCATGCTCCAAGAACTCCCACTTACTTTCAATAGAATAACCTTATATAAAAACAAAAAATCATATCAATCATAATTTCTTGTAAGATTTGTTATTTTCTAGACAATAAAAAATCGTAGCCTATAGTTTTTGGTAAGAACGAATGAGATCTGGCTAAAAAAAAACGGTGTAATTTTTCTCGATATCTCCAAGACATTATTAATTAATAACACATAAAATATTAAAAGGGTATTATTGTAACTTTAGCATACCTCGTCAACAAGATCGAACCAAACCCACACGAACTATCCAAAGAGATTCAGATGTCCCCTCACTAAGCGAGTCGTCGTCGTCGTAACTCAGTCCGAGTTGACACTTAAAAATCCAAAAATCTTTTTACTTCAAACAACCATGGAATCTCTCGACATGAATTCCATGGCTGCTTCAATCGGAGTCTCCGTCGCCGTTCTCCGTTTCCTCCTCTGTTTCGTCGCAACAATCCCAATCTCATTCTTACGGCGACTCGTCCCGAGTCAACTCGGAAAACACATCTACTCAGCTGCTTCTGGAGCTTTCCTCTCTTATCTCTCTTTCGGCTTCTCTTCAAATCTTCACTTCCTCGTCCCTATGACTATTGGTTACGCTTCAATGGCGATTTATAGACCTTTGTCTGGATTCATCACTTTCTTCCTCGGCTTCGCTTATCTCATTGGCTGGTAAAATAATTTAATACAAATTTCAAGCTTTTAGTCTCTAAAGCTTATTCCTTTTTACCGAAATCTTGTGTTTTTAAAAAAATGTAGTCATGTGTTTTATATGAGTGGTGATGCTTGGAAAGAAGGAGGAATCGATTCTACTGGTAAAACTCTGTTTTATGTTCTTGAACTGAATGTGAAAAGTTCGAATCTTTTAGATCTTTGAATCAGAACTAAGCTGAAGTTTGTGATTTTATATATAAATTAGGAGCTTTGATGGTGTTAACATTGAAAGTGATTTCGTGTTCGATAAATTACAACGATGGGATATTGAAAGAAGAAGGTCTACGTGAAGCTCAGAAGAAGAATCGTTTGATTCAGATGCCTTCTTTGATTGAGTACTTTGGTTATTGTCTTTCTTGCGGAAGCCATTTCGCTGGTCCTGTTTTCGAAATGAAAGATTATCTTCAATGGACTGAAGATAAAGGAGTAAGCTTTTTTCATCTTTATCATTCTTCAGTCCTTATCTAAAAGAACGGTTCTTGATTTGTTTTGTTTTGTTTCAGATTTGGGCTGTTTCTGAAAAAGGAAAGAGACCATCGCCTTATGGAGCAACGATTCGAGCTATATTCCAAGCTGGGATTTGTATGGCGTTATATCTTTACTTAGTACCACAGTTTCCGTTAACCCGGTTCACTGAACCAGTGTACCAAGAATGGGGATTCTTGAAGAGATTCGGTTACCAATACATGGCAAGTTTCACAGCTCGTTGGAAGTATTACTTCATATGGTCTATCTCAGAAGCTTCCATTATTATCTCTGGTTTGGGTTTTAGTGGTTGGACAGATGAAAAAACTCAAACAAAACCGAAATGGGACCGTGCGAAAAACGTCGATGTTTTGGGAGTTGAGTTAGCCAAAAGTGCGGTTCAGATTCCGCTTTACTGGAACATACAAGTCAGCACTTGGCTTCGTCACTGTAAGTTACCAAGTTATAAAACGCTTATTTTTAAACGTGTTTTACAAAACGCTTCTTCTGTTTTTTTACCGCAGACGTGTATGAGAGGATTGTGAAACCCGGTAAAAAAGCTGGTTTCTTTCAGTTGCTTGCTACGCAAACCATTAGTGCTGTTTGGCATGTAAGTTAATTCTGTGTAAAGTTTCAATCTTTTTGTGCCAATTAAAATCACAACTTGGTTTGTTTCTTTGCAGGGATTGTATCCTGGATACATTATATTCTTTGTTCAATCAGCATTGATGATCGATGGTTCTAAAGGTAACGATACGATACGATACTCGGCTTCATTTTTCTCATTAACGTTATGTTCTTAATCTAAAAACGCGTTTCGTATTTTCATCGAGCAGCTATATACAGATGGCAACAAGCAATACCTCCAAAAATGGCAATGCTAAGAAATGTTATGGTTTTCATCAATTTCGTCTACACAGTTGTGGTTCTTAATTACTCATCCGTTGGTTTCATGGTAAAAATTAAAAACTCATCCCGCGGTTATTTAGCGCATTTTGTAACGGTTTCTTGTTTTGAAAATCTTTGTTGTTGTTGTTGTGTGAAATTTTCAGGTGTTGAGCTTACACGAAACAATTGTAGCATTCAAGAGTGTATATTTCATTGGAACAGTTATACCAATCGTTGTGCTTCTTGTCAGCAACTTGGTTCCTGTGAAGCCTGTGCGACCAAAGACACGAAAAGAAGAATAAACCTTTTCTTTCCAAATCAGCAAGTTTTTTTTCTTTCTTTCTTTCTTCTTTTGGAATGTTTTACTTTTATGTAACAACACGAGAAATGAGATTTGAGTTTTATTCTTTTCTTTCCCAATTTTAGTCCCAATCTCTTATAACGTTCGTGAATCTTGAAGAAATAACAATGCTTCAGATTTGTTACACTCCCCACTCGTTCTTGATTAAAAGTTTAAAACAAAAATTGTATAGTTTTTGCTATATATATTTTTTTTTTGGTATAACCGAAAGTCAACTGGAAAATAAACAAGAATGTTTAAAAGTTTTATTTATTTATTTTTGTAAAGGGTAATATTTCTTTTGAATTAAAGAGATGGAATTTTTTAAAAATCGAGAATCCGAATTTGTAAAAACTAAAAAACAAACAAAACGGGACAAAAGAAGATCATACCATATTTAGATGGATTCGGATATGGGTCGTTGTGCCTCGAATCCGACAGATCCTTCTCCAACAGCATGGTGATGTTGTTATTTGTTTAATATATTTATATAAAGCCTAAATCAGAAAGGAACATTGTAGACATCTCATGGGATAGGATATTAAAAATCTTATAATCTTAAGACTACATTTAGAGAGACATGATATATATTTTAGAAAGAGACATAATGATGATACAGATTTAAAAAATTCCGAATCTCAAAAAGAGTGATTAGGGTAATAAACAGTCATTAAGGAGTATTAATTAAGGTTAAAAGAGTCGTTAATCCTTTGTTTAAGTGATCTAAACATGCCAGAAAGAGAAACATTATGATTAAGAAACATTAACGAGACTATATGATGGGTCAGGAACTTACTTTATACATTTTAATCCACAAAGTGAATCACATAACTAGATTCTTGTAACAAAAATTATAGTACTATATTTTTTATAAACTAATTTTGATTCTATGGTCAGTCACCCAATTATTTGAGCCATTTTGAACGCATAAAACCGTGGTGGGAATGAAAAACAAATTTCCAACATCTACCTAAGTGTCCCATCCATTTTTTGTGTTGGTTTGCGTTTATGAGTTTGTAGAATTTTATTTTGTGTTTCTATAAGAAATCGTATATAAACTAATGGCGTCCCTGATTGACTGGTTTCTCAAAGACATCTTGGTTGGAAGATTTTGGACCAGGCTGAAAACTCCTTTGTTCTAGGATTTTTTTTTATGGGTTGGTTTGATGATATATAGTCCGGTTTATCATGTTTTATAACCAAATTCTAATTATGATTTATTTTCCAGTTCGGGTTGGTTCGAATCAGTTTATAATTTCTATTTAACAACAACAAAATTTGAACTCTTTTAACCAAACAAAAAAAAAACTACTACATATGAATGGTTTTTGGGGTTTAAGGCTTTAAGCATAACCAATAAACATTTACCCCCAAAAAAAAACATAACTAAAAACCCTAAAATGATCATTTCTTCGTCAAAACATGAATGATCTTGAGAATGATATAATTAATACACATTGAGCATTGATTAGATATCTTTAAAGTATCCAACTAAGATATAAATTTTCGTTAACCAATTCAAGTGTGATTAAACTGTTTGTAAAAGTTATAATGAAATATGAACAACCAACAAAGAATATAAAAAAAAGTAAGTGAAATAAAAGAAGGGCCGGTGTCGGTCATATTCACTACTTTTACTTTAAGTCAACAATGCCATAACAGCTAAAGATTAGCACTTGTCAAATTAACCTCTCTTTTTTGTCACAAAATAATAAAATTCAATGTTTTCTGCTCGTTTAAAGTTCATGCTAACCCGAATTTTGGTTATTATAGTCTTATATATTCGATGGAAACCGAGAAAATCTGACATTTTTCTTTAGTGTAAAACGTAACAATAAAGAAAATAGATTTCAAAGTTTCCAATAATTAATTCTGTCTTTATAAAAAAACGTAATAATAATTACTTCATTTCGTATGTGAAAAATCAGATAAAACAAAAAAAAAACCGACAAAGTTTATTTTTCGTGTAGTCTAGTCAAACAAAATTAAAATATATATAATAAGTAATTTAAATGAACGAGTCATATGCAAAAATATGTATCATTTGAATGTTATCTAATAGATAAAGAATAAACTAGTGATTTATATGTAATGTTTTATACACAAAAGTGTTATTGGGTGAAGTAATGTGTAGATTCTGTTAAAATGAATGAAGATTATGTTTATTTCTCTCGGGTATATATAACACAGATATTCCGATCTAACGCCATTTATACTTCTTTCACTTGGTAATCTTCTATATGAGTTATGTGAATGATTCATAGACTTGGCAGGGTTAGTTAGTGAAACTAGAACACGTTAGTACGTTACATTGACTTGGTATGTTAAATGAACATGTTTTGCTATTTCATATATTTCCCAAATTGTCACAACAACAACAACAAAAAACTATTTGTCTTACAAAAACCAACACTTTTATCCAAACAAAGAAAAACTATTAATTTGTCGTACATATATATCAGATCATAATAATAAATTAATAACTGACAGTCCTAATTTATAGCAGTAATCTACTAGTTTTGTTTCAATCAGTAGTAGATGTTTTGATCAAACCCGTGAGTCGAAACACGGACGAACTCGCAAAGCCCACTTGCAACCGTAGCTCTTAGCAAACGTAATTAACTAGAAAATCACATTGTCAAATATCAATTTGATTTATTATATTGTAGAAAATTAACTTCGATACTCGATAGTAAAGATTCAATGTATTGACTTCACTCTACAGATTTGATGTAATAGTTTGTTTTCTTTTTCTTTTTCTTTCTCTTTTCTTTTTTGTCAACAATTTCTTTTTCTATTTAAAAGAGAATCAACTTTAAGCCTACTATGACTTCTTGAAATTTTGAGAAGTACGGAAGCAAATAAAAGTCGCTACAAATTGTCACCCATATTATGTCGACTTCACCAATATTCAAACTAAGAAATCAACCTGAAGAAAATTATTTAGCGACTCTAAAACAATCTCGTACATAAAGCACAGCGTACACCAAACATATCACAACAAACTCTAAGAGAACCCGTTCATTTTTTTTGTCTTTTTATATATAAAATTTGATGCATTAATTTAAATAGAGTTACACCCCATTTTTAAGTAGGCATTGGTTTAAACTAACCGAGTTACAATATCCAAATAGACAAATTAGGATATATTTAATAAAACAATTTTTTTTATTGCACTAATGACATAATATTTAACATATTTAATGTTAATTTCTTAAGTATACTTCCATATTAAGATGATAACATTAGCTAGCACTGGCCAGTGGCCACTGAGTCACACTCTCATTTTGGATTCCAAACATACTTTCCATATATAGTACTATCAAATATAACATATTATACATATAAAAAACGTACAAAATAAAATTTTGGCCGCTATTTAGAATTATCGTGTATGGTCCCCAGAGATATCAAGAAAGATATTTGTTGTCTCCTGTCTATAAAAATAAACAATAAACACAAAACCATTATCGTTTATCCTTGTTAATCTTCTGAGCAATAAAACTATAATAGTCGTGTCTTGTTCCTTTCTCCAATTTTTTGTTTGTCAAAAAGGATGAATTATATATATTTTGCCCCCCAACAAAAAAGATGAATTATATTGAAAAAATGACAAGGATTTACAGAAATAATAGTAATAATCTTCAGAACAATAATACTCGTGTCTTGTTCCTTTCTCCAATTTTTTGTTTGTTTGTTTAAAAGCTGAATTATATTGAGAAAAATGATGAGGAGGCTTTACAGAAATAATACAATAATAGTATAATACTATAATAAATCTTCTGAAAAATAATACTATAAGTATCTTGTCGTGTCTTGTTCCTATCTCTTGCTCTGTATATATATATATTTATTTAGGTTGTGTCGTGTAGTGGCTTGAACTGTGTTACTTCAAATAGTCTCTCATACCCCATCTCCTTTAGATCAGTAAAACGGTTCTTGGAATCTATCTTCCATTTCAATACTGAGAACCTAGAACTCTGACTGGTGAAAAATATTTATCTTTCTTAAATAACTGAAATTCGAATATAATTGAACTCTGAGCTAGAAGTGTTCGGAAAAAAGTGTTGAGAGTTTTTTTTTTTTTTTTTGATAAAAAAAAGTGTTGAGAGTTTTTTTTTTTTTTTTTTTTGATAAATAAAGTGTTGAGAGTTTTTTTTTCTTTTGATAAAAAAACGTGACAAGAGTTTAGCATACTTTTATTCCTTTGCGAGTAAATTTTATCATAAGAGTGAACCTATACTTCTCAGTTCGCACAGTGGGGATGACTTATTATAAATTTTATTCGTTTAATCATTTTCTTAGTCATTTGATTGAATGTCATATTTGGGGTTCATGTCCTAGTATCAAGTTAATCTGGTTCCTCATGGGCCAAGAGATATCTGCTTGGGAAAAATATTATAGTTATCTTTTTCATAAACACACATCCAGTAATTTTAATGCTGAGTGGAGATGGAACAACATGTTTTTCTTGATTTAATTGGATTTTTAATTCATTTCTTAACAATCTATGGAGATTGGAAACTTCTCCCACGGAAATATAATTGAAGTTTAATATATTCAAATCATTACTTTAGATTATTTTATATCATTTATATGTTATCTTTATAGATTTGTATATCGCAACGCAAAGTGGCTTATAGATCTGTGGAGTACTTTATGAACAGGCAAACGCATTTATATGTCAAAAAAGAAGAAGGTAAATGCATTTATTTCATTATTCTAAATTTCTAATCATTTTCACTAATTATTAGGGAAGGTAACTAGTTATGAGTTCTTTGAACTTTTGACAGTTTTAACATGTCAAATGGTGAGTTCGAGGTGGGATCAGCTCAACCAACAGTAGTCAGCTACTCGGAAAAAAAACAAATCAAATCAACCAATATTGGAGTTGATATCAGAATAACATACTATTAATAGACATGTCTATAACCTCTGTAATGTTTTTTTTTGGGTAAAAAGAGTTAGATTCAAACTAAATATATAGATAAAATTTATGCGATATTAAAAACTGGAAGATTTTACAAAAGAATCCAAAAGAACAGGTAGCTAGGACCACATTTTTGAACGTTTTGCAAGTAAATCAAAGAATGAATTAAAATAGAAGTGAATGAATTAATTAAAGAGTCGCCGCCCCATTGTTCACTTTAATAAACTATAAAAGCTTTCCTGATTAAGTAAATACATCTATAATTCTTCACTAAACCCATTAACAAAAAAAAAGAGTAATTACATCTTCACAAACATTATAACCCATTTCTTAAGCAATCCATATTCACTAACATTGGATGGTCACATAATGTAAAATAAAATAAAAAGGTACAAATGTTAAATCAGAAGAGTCAAGAAGACACATTTTTGCGATTAGTGATCACTGTATATATATCAGGCAAAGTGAAACTGACCATTTCTCAAAACCCTAAAAGCATCGAAGTTGTATATTAATGTATTTTAAAGTAAGAAAAAGAAAAATTTTTAGTTCTTATTTGGACCTTAGTTGGACACGAACTACCTGTTTGATTACCAACCACATGGCTGGATGATATAGAAACTTGAAATAAATAATAAGCAAAACTATGCAATTGGCAAGCGCCTGAACAAACAGAAGATTCACAACCACATGTCTAGGAAACATATGGTTGGGCTTTTCTGAAAAATAAATAAATAATTTTAAATAAACTATCCACGTATCAATCTTTTTCATTGAACACCGTCTTCTCTTTAACCTCCAAAACATTTATAACCGTTAGCAAAATTATGGTTGGGACCTATATGTATCTCTTTGGTGACTAATTAAGAAGACATATCATGTTGCTTTGACAAGGATTAGAGATTTATAAGAAGAAGAAAATTTGACTTTCTTGGATGATTCAATGGCAGCATCATAGTCAGATGTTGATACATGTCAAATTTAACTATTGATTTGGATTTTTAACTTCATGACACTGCTTTAGCGTCAGATACGATCACCTGACCGTTCCATACAAATTTATACAGAATGTCCCTTTTCATGAGTACTTACTTATACAATCTACACAACCTTTTTCTTTACTTATTCAATGTATATAACCTGACCAGTAAATTTTGTGTGTGTGAGTAAGATTTAATTGAAATTTATGCTACTCGAAGTATGATTTAACTCATAAACACACATATGCATAAGTCACTCAATAAACAAATTTTTTTGTCAGTAATTCATACATACACTTTACTAAATTTGAATATAGTTAGTGACAGCGGAAACATAAGAATAAACCAATAGAAGTAATACAAACTTCGATTATCGGATTGTAGTGGTTATAATAAGCAAAAAAATGTCACATAGAGAACAACCTATTTGGTTCACTTTTGTTTTCCTAGTGGAGATGAAGTAAGAAACCTTATATATTAATATGTTGGAATATATATATATATATATATATATATATATATATATATATATATTACACCCTTTTATCAACACAAACATATAGTGAATGAAAGGAAAAACAAATTAACTACTTCAGGCTTCACTAAATACTAAACAAATCCCACTAAAAGTTGTCTCTTATCTCTGGTTATTGTCCTGCTTTCTCAAACCAGAAATCTCATTTTCTTTCTTACATTGAATAATTAATATGTATACCAAAGTTGCAAATTTCATAGTTAATTTCGTATGAGTTTAGATCTGGATATGCCATCCAGTTATGTACATACAAAATATCCCTTAAAATACCTTGATCTATCAATCTATGTATATTTCTGGATTTCTAAGAACAGAAAGCAGTATTAAAGAAGTTTCCAATCTAAAATTCAGATCTTAGATAAACAAAATTAGAAATCTACTCATGAAGTTGTTGGTATGCATATTCAAAACACAAGAGAAAATGGATGGTAAAAACCCTAACCCCAAACTTCAAGAACGCCTCAAATCAAGCCCTAATTCAAGAACACTAAGAAAAAAAACAAATGTGACTAAAATCATTAAGTAGGATTTCTCTTCTTGAATCTTGAAAAGTGGGAAACATAGGATTAATCAACAAAATCATCTCAAACAAGTGACCATCAATCAGAAGAAAAGAACACAAAGATGATTAACATAAACATGAAATTCAAAGCATCAAACAAGAAACTAAACCGATATCAATCTCGATCAATAGCTCCACAAACTCTCTCCATCAGAATTCTCCGGCGAATCATCCGACGGAGGAGATCCAATCCACGGCGGAGCCACCATCATTCCCTTGGCCATATCCGCTAACAAACCAGGCATATTCAATAGCTCTTCTTCATCCACAAACTCCATACTCGAAGATCCCGCCACGTCACAAACTTCCTCTTCTTTCTTTTCATCTCCCTTCACGGCCACAGCATTGGCACCGGCGGTATTGGCACCCGCAGCCGCAGCAGCCGCGGCTGCAGCCATTCTGATATGAATGGCGGAGGAGGAAAGCGGAAGAGGGTAAGATCCCACTGAACCAGGGAAGTTCAAGGCAGCATCTCCGCCTTTTAGAGCTAAAGCTGCCACGTCATAAGCGGCTGCAGCCATCTCCGGCGTGGAGTAAGTTCCAAGCCAGACACGTGTGGTCTTTTTAGGCTCTCGGATCTCAGAGACCCATTTACCATTCCGGCAACGGATACCCCGGAAAACCGGATGTATTTTCCGGCGAGAGATGTCGGCGTCAGTGGCCATTAAAGTGTTAATAACATTACCACTTGTAGTAGAAGAAGCAGCCGCAATTGAAACAGTAGGAGTAGTAGTGATATCAAGTGGACACTGGTCTTTACACGTGGCAGACTTAGAGAGGCTGTCACCGCACGTGGGAACTGGCACAATAGTAACTGCCGATGAAGAAGAAGCTTGGCTTATTGCTTTAGGTTCAGTGATAGGATTTTTAGGGTCAGCCATATATATAATATTTGTGAAAGCTTTTTTGGATTTTTTACTGTAATATAGTATATGTGAATTTATATCTGTTTATTTTTATATATAGATATATGTATAAAAGAGAGAGATGGATTAGGGTTAAAGTGAAAGAGAAATTAAGGTTATAAATATGAGAAGAGAGTGCGTGGTTATTGCGTGGGGTTTCCCTAAAGTGTGTTTTGTTTGTGTTTGTGTTCGGTGGGGATATCTTTTGTGATAGCTGTAAGAAAAAAGAAAGTAATAAAATCGAATTTGTTTTTTTGTTTACTTTTTATTGGTTCAGACTTATTTTTGTTTGTGTATAGTCAATCAAGTTGGATAATTGGATACAGACATGTACGTAGTGCGGCGACGGTTTTAGTACGAAACCCGATAACCTTTTTAGTTTAAAGTTTTGAGTTACAAAAATCAGATTTTTATTGAGAACAATGTAAATCTTAAATCTATAAATTTGAAAGACAGTTATATGTAATCAAACACATCAACTTTGTTATCTTTAAACTTATTAAAAATTTACGGTATTAATATTTTATTTACGAAACAATAAATATGTAATCAAACACATCAACTTTGTTATCTTTATACTTATTAAAACTCTTAAAACATTAATTATTAATATATATTTTTTGTGTAAACTCATTATATTAGAATCAACGTCAAGATACAAACGGAAAGCTCTTTGCCAAGGAATGTACAACACTTGCTACATAGATTAAAGTACAAAGCAAACAAAGGATAAAGTAACCATAGATATTGTAGATAACAACCAAAAATCCAATACTTCAATCATTTTAGGTGATTGGACAACACAAATAGCTCGCAATGTTTTCAAAACCTTTGAATATTTAGAAACATTCTCCATAGCGGATCAGATTGATGGAACAGTTCTTCCCAAAGTGAAGGAAGATTGGACGGTGGCTAACCCTGATAAGCTCAGAAGTGGTTCCCAAGGATGGAGCTTGTTTCAAATCCAGGTGGTGGTTGAGATTAGCAATTGCTTCAGTTAGATGGTTAGAAATCAAGAGATATATAGGCTACTGTCGACACAACTCGAGAACAGAATCCTCGGCCATTCCAAACATTGTATTGTATCAGCCAAACCAAAAAAATATTCAATCTCAAGATTAAAATGGACTTGGGGCAAGATGAGTAGGAACCGGAGACGTCCTTCCAGCACCTTAAAGCGTCGTGCACCAACGATCACCTTACCGGAAGAGGCGCAACTGATGGTCCAAGATCCCTACTTAGGATTCTTGCCATCAACGAATTCCGGTGAATGAAAGCAGCTGGAGGAGGCACATTGGGAGTGGCATGCATCAGGTTTGATAAGAGTTTGCAGCAAAACCCTTGCTCCAAAGTCGAAATCTAATAGACATGGTGTCCTCAGCGGTACATATCGCAGAAACGTTCATATCTTATTATATAAATTTGAGTTACACTCACCACAAGCCGACACATGTCAAAATTATAACTCACGAGATATTGACATGTGTCACTAATTATTTAGATCTTGCCACATGTCAAATTAATAAATTAAATTGTTAAGAAAATACATAAGTAAAAAAAGGAAAAAAAGAAACCAAGAATTTTTTTAATTTATCTAATCATTAATTAAAATTTAAAAATAATTTAAAAACAAATAAAGAAACAAAAATAAAAGAAAAAATTTTAAAAAGAAAAAAGGGAAACCAAGAATTTGTTAATTTATCTAATTAATAATTATTAAGAAATAATTTTAAAACAAATTAAAAATAAAATAAAAAATAAAACGAATTAAAGAGTAGAAATAACTTTAAAAGGAAAAAAACAACTAAGAATTTGTTAATTTATCTAATCAATAACTAAAATTAATATATAATTTTAAAACAAATCCAAAAATAAAAATAAAACTAATTAAAATATATAAATAATTTAAAAAAGGAAAAATGGAAACCAATAATTTTTTAGTTTATCGAATCAATAATTAAAATTAGGAGATAATTTTACAAGGAAAAAAAGAATTTATTAATTTATCTAATCAAAAATTAAAATTAAAAATTAAAAAAAATACAAAACTGAAAATAAAACCTAAACCCCTATCTTAAGGGAAAAAAAGTTAAACAAGAGTTTGTTAAATTTTCTAAACAATAATTAAAATTATGAATATATTTAAAAAGAAAAAAAAAGAAACTTAACATTGTTAATTTATCTAATCTGATTATATAAATCTTGGTTGGAAAATGAACAAAATTGATTTAGTATAATACAGTCTTATTCATTACTCTAATTTGTTAAGTGTTAAATAAATTTTAGGAGATGATCTAATATGCAGTTTTGTCGGGTTTATCAAACAATAGTTATATATAGTTGACATAAGATAAGAAATCGGTTAGAAAAATGCATGATATTCTTGGTTTACTAAACAAAGAAACGACATCTCTTTTGGATATCAAATTTAAGTAAATGTTTTCTTCATAAAGGATAAAATGTGTATAAACTATTTCTGCAAAAATTGTTCTCTCATAAAGGAAATAACTCGAAAACAAGGCAGAAATACATTTTGGGAGAGATCTTCAAGCAAAATCATATCTCATACACTTATTTGGATATAGCTAGATGAGGGAGCAAGTCAGTGAGACTTCTGTTGAGATTGAAAATAGCAATGGATAAGAATCCAAAAATAGAAAAAAAAAATCAAGTCCTGATAACCAAACATCTTAAGATATACAAGATTCTAGATAAAAATAAAATTGACAGTAAGTGACGTAATGGTGGAGTTAGAAGATGCTGTCAGAAAATGCCATGAGATAAGGAATAGTAAAAGATTCCAACAAAATGAAGCTGAGAGAGAAAACAAATTATGCTGGAAACCAAGATACGATCTCAACAAGAAGATATCAGATTGGACAATGAAGACCTTGCGAGAAAAACATCTCACCTAGATATGAGTAAAAACATACCTGCCGGTCACTGGATTTTTTTAATATCTCATACTAAGTCTGGATGTTAGGGTTGGTTTATGTCTCTCGGGATTTTAGGTTTAGAGGCTACGATCCATTCAGTTTGCTTTGGTTTCATATGCATTTAAGTTAATTTTGGATACACGAAATATAAAATAAATATAAAAAATTGGTTATATTTAACTAAAGTTTAGTTAAATTTTCATAAATATTACTTAGAACTTTAAAAAAATGTATTTTGCGTATGTTGATTATTTTAATCTAAATTAATTAATATTTTTTTTGTTTATAATTGTAGGGTTTATAATTCAGTTAAACCAAATGTATATGTTATTAATGGTTTTGGATATATAGTTGTATTTCAAATATTTCAGGTATCCATTCAGATTTTAGTTTAGTTTGGATTCGGTTATTCAGATAGAGAAGTTTAGAATCCTTTCGAGTTTTTGTCGGGTCTGATTCGGTTTGGTTTTTTGATTGATAATATTTTTAAAATATATATCTCACATAGTGACAAAAAAAAACAAAAGACAAGATGTAAGATGTAATCAAACTAATAGATGTGGTATATATTTTTAATATATTAATAATAAAATTATAAAATATGTTAATAACTAAACTGTTTTTTCTAATTTTTATTTTAATAATTTTATTTATTTTAGAATTAAAAAAACTCGCTCATCAGACGGATCGTAATCTAGTTATTGTAATCATTAATATATAAAAATACAAATAATAATATTAATATGATTAAGTATTTTTCCAATATATATATATATATATATATAATTAAATAACATAAAATCAATCCATGTCATTATATATATATATATATAATTATAATAAACATGACCAAAATATTTGAATATTGACTAATAATTAAACATGACTCAAAATAATAATTTCATCAATTATAAAATTACTTACTACTTAATAGAGATATTGAAAGTTGACCGAAATATTTGAATATTGACTAAATCTCAAAAATTAAAAGAAACTAATTATCTCAAATTATTGTATTTGCTAATTAAAAATTCACTAATTCTATATATATATATTGAATAAGTTTTGTATGTGCAAATAACAAAACTTAATAAGACAATAACAAGAATCACAAGATTCACAATACAGCTTCATCAAATAACCAAACTATGAAGTCATCGTCATGCTCTCTCTCTTTGCTTTGCATGAATGTAAGCATAACCTTTTTTCTCAAATATATATATATATATACACATATATATATATATAACACGAATATCTCTTTTATTTTTTATCCTCAATGTTTGGTTTTTATTTTTATTTTTAATCAAGTCGATGTGTAGGTGTGAGGATAGAGATGAAGAGATCGAACTCCATAAACGATGTGGAAACGTGTTACTTTGGCCCTTGCCATGCTTTGGTACCTGATTGTTGGTGCTGTCCACATTTGCATCAATGTTGGAAAGCGAGCGAAAGCTATTGCAACGATCAATGTAGAAGCAGTCCTTAAAAATAAAAACATTGATAAACAATGTACTACTGATGCTGCCTATTCAATTTTCGAAATTTTCCATGCAATCTTATAATGCTTGCTTGTAATAGTTCTCTTTCAAAAATTTCAAAATAAAAATAAAAAATAATAGTTCTCATTCAAAAAAAATAAAAACAAATAGTTCTCTTTATTTACCATTTTGTTTCAACTAAATAAATAGACGTTTAGCAAGTAATAGACGTTTATGATATTTTCTTAATTGCTTCACTGTCTGACAAGCAGTAGTTAACAAAATATTTAAATTAGGTTAAAACAATTATAACTAAATATAAAATATAATCCAAATAAAAGATAAAGTCAAATAAAACTCCTCTCAAAATAAAATAATTATGTAGATGAAATAAAGCTGTCATAACTATAAATAATCATGCAACAACTAATTTTATCAAATAAAACTGCAATCAAAGAAAATAATCATGTAAGTGGAAATAAAGTTGCCATAACTATAAAAATATTCTAACAACTAATTTTGTCAAACAAAGTTGAAATCAAATAAAATAATCATATACGTGGAAACAAATCTGTTATAACTATAAAAAATCATGCTACAACTAATTTTGTCTAACAAAGCTGCAAAAAAAAAAATCATGTACATGAAAATAAAGTTGACATAACTATAAAAAATACTATGACAACTAATTTTATCAAACAAAGTTGGAATCAAAGAAAATAATCATGTACGTGGAAACAAAGCTGTCATAACTATGAAATATCATGCGACAACTAATTTTGTCAAACAAAACTGCAATAAAAAATAATAATCATGTATATGGAAACAAAGCTACCAAATACTCGAACTAAATATTAATGGTTTTTTTGCAATTGAATTTTACGTACAAAGCTTTTAAAAGATATTTTAGTGATTCAAAAAATCAAAAAACAAATTAACAATTAAAAGAAATATGAGTCATTCTAATTATTAATTGATTTTATGGGTTATTTTAGTAACCTTCCTTTTTAACAAAATATGTTTCATTTGAAAGATTGAAATAAAACCGAGATGTTCGAAACATAGATTACTTTCGATTTAGTATATTCGGGTACGGGAAAAAAAAAGAAGAAGATCTGTTTGGGTCTATGTTTCTTTTGATTTGTTCGTTAGAAATGAAATTGAATTGAACACACAATATATGGGGCTTGATTAATCTGAATCTGAAAGTTAGGTTTTAAAGTCTTTAGACCCAATAGCCCAATATTTATTTGAGCCTATACTTCTTTTCATAGGTTTGTTGGCCTTATTGGTATAATGTTACTTTTATTTTTTGTTAAAAGATTTTGTTGAATTAATAAAATCTGGTTAGTTATATTACATGAAAGAGAAAGGAGCAAAGAATAACAATGTTTGTTGTCGAAGCCAGCTCTGGACAAACCACTAATAATATCTATTTACGTAAATCATCATTTGCACCACATTTAAAATTAAATCTAGTAAAACTAAAATACTCATCCTATCCAGTGGAGTTAACCATGTTTTTTTATAAAGATGGAGGTAACCATGTTTGGATCTAATAATATTGTTCTTTAAAAATTATAATAACTTTTAATCTAGTATTTTTATATGGTTTAATTTCACATTACTTATACGCTAGCTACTTAGCTAGAACCTAACTAATTATCACAATAAATCTTTATCAGTATTATGCTGAAAGTATTTAATTTGTAAACTTATAAAAGAGATAAACATATACTAATATACATATAGCTAAAATAGTTTAAGAGATTAAAGAATTAAAATATGCGTGAAGCACGCGCAACTGACACTCACTTAACAGTTAACAGTATTAACTATTAAGCATTTACTCTAACAAAAAAATATGATTAGACTATTGTCCCTACCCCGGTGTGTCTGCTGCTTACTAACATTTATTATTTTTTTTATTTTATTTTTCTAAATAACACTTAAAAGAAAGAGTAGACAAAATAACCATAACCGAAAAAATCGAATCGAACCGAACCGTAAATTAATACTTCAGTTTGGTTTTGATTTTGCTTAAAAATCCATTTGGTTACTATTATTGAAATTATTTCGGTTTTGGTTCGGTTTGGTTTAAAATCATAAAATCATTCGGTTTTTCGATTTACTTAAAACTTTTATTATATATATACTTATATACTTATATAATAGATAAAACATAAATTTAATAAACATTTTAGTTATCTAACTAGCATAACTTTAAGTAAACTAATTTTTTTTCATAGAAAATATAAATAATTATAGAAAAACCAAAAATAAAATTTTGACAGATAAACTCATATATATAGTATAGGACCAAAATTACAGTTTTGAGGTTTATCAAACATCCAAATCTATATCATAAATAGATTTTCATTCTCTTTAAACATTTCAGTTTCCAGTCAAATTAGTTTTTAATGCATGTATATGTATATAGTTATATATGCTTGATTTTTCCAACAAGAGAAACACATTAAATCAACAATGATGACACTATATTCGTATGAGTTTTTTAGTCAATAATTATCTTTGTTGTTAATTTGTTATTATTATGTATGCCAAATTGAACCTTGAGATTTTTTTTTTCTTATGTTGCATAGTGAAACTCACTTAATTTTATGATATAATCAATAAAAAACCGAAACTCAAACTGAACCGAATTGATTATATTTAAAACTGTAAACCAAAAAAAACCGAACTGAATCATATTTTATTTCAATCGGTTTGTAAATGGTTTGATTTTTTATAGAACCGTAAAACCAAAAAATCGAAAAAACCGTAAAAACTGAACCATAAACCAAAATGCCCACCTCTACTTAAAAGTTAAAACTAACTTAAACAGATAATTTTGTCTAATTAGACCTAAAACAAGTGTCATTTTTTATACACACATTCGCTTTTCTTCCACATCACCTTTATCATTCTCATTCTTTTTTGTGGATTTATTTGTCTAAAATCTCATATAAGAGCATCTCCAACCCCATTCTATTTTCTTCTCTAAATTCTATAATAGAGTAAAAGATGCTCTAACCCCACTCTATATCTCACTCTAAAATAGAGTTTTAAAAAAATTACTCTATATTTAGAGTAATCCTATTCATTACTCTACTATAGAGTAAAATTTTTGATATTTATAAAATAGTCTTTTAACTTTTATATGTTATTATTTTATACTTAAACAATATTATTAAATAATATTTAAGTTATGTAATTAGATAAATGTTAGTAATAAATTAAAAATAGCTATATAATTAAAACAGTAAAATATGACAACAACTTTTATTTATTAGAAACACAATAACATAATCAAATTACATTATAAACTACTAAAATTAATGAAAAACAGCACAAATTAAACATAACACAACAAAAACTAGTAATTTTATTTATGTAATACTTCAAAATTTATTGAATTTGTGGCTTAAAATAAAACATGTGGGTTCAATTTATAATTTTGATAAATAATAGATGGTTTTAGAAAATTAATTATTAAGAATAGTTTTAGAATATTTTTTATAGAGTTAAAACTAGAGAAATGAGTTGGAGTAAACCCCATTTCTATTATAAAATTACTCTATTTTAGTGTAAAATATAAAGGAATGGGTTGGAGATGCTCTAAATGTAGTATAGAGCAGAAAACGCCAAATATCCTTTTTTCATAGGTCCGACAGCACAAAATCCATATTTCTTTTTCTGTTTTCTGTTTTTATTTTCTAACTTTTGACCAGGTTATATTACTAACACAAAATTCAGTCACACAATAACTCTCGTGTTCCTATAATTTAGGCTCTCCACAATTTATTTTTCTTAGTCGTTTCCGTATAAATAGTATTACTCATTACTTAAGCAAAAGAGATTTACAGAGAAATCTCTTCTCAAATATTCTTATCTTCAAAACTTTGGTTTAAGAGGATCATCTTCGAGTCTTGCATGATACTACCAAGGACTAACTACCAGATACTTTAACGAAGCCATTGCCTCGGCTTCAATTTCAGTCACTTTGTCTCAAGATTGGTTCCTCTTCTCGTGATGCATCTTGCAGGGGCGTATTAACATTATAAGACTCAGTCACACAATGACTTATGTGCTCCACAACTTCCTTCTATTAGTTGTTTCCGTTATTATAAGAACAGATTATACATCTCTATATACAGTCTCTATAAATCTCTTTTGATTAAGTAATATTAACTTAAGCGTCATGGAATCTTCAAAAATTGCTCGAATGTCTCGGTCCATTCTAAATATTTTCTTTGCAATATATAGCTTGGTGCTAAAAGGAGAGAAAAACCCTCTCACATCTGAAATCTAAACATATTGAAGAACAACCAACAACATAAGTTATGGTCAAAACGACCGAAGATTCTACTTCACTAGAAAACTTCTCTTGACGTCCAATATAGAAATAAGTGTGTCCCATCTAGATCAGGTGGAGTAAAAAACCCTAGCTAACTGAATCAAATTTTATCATAACTTAAGCTAAGCAAGGTCTTAATTATAATTAACTTTATTGTCTTCATGTCTTGTTCCATATCGTTTAATGATTTATGAATTCTTATGTAAATAAAATAGATATTTACTCATATATATGTTTCTATGATTATTACTGTTAATTTTTAATAGTGTAATACTAAAAAAAAACAGTGAGATATAAGAAAACCGAAACTTTCATTAATATATATATATATATATATATGTATTGGGTTCTCCACGAAGAGCACCATGAAGAAATGCATAAATTACAAAAGTTCATAAAATGTCAAGAGATATATGATTTTTTGAAATAACTACAGTTTAATATTTTTTCACAGTGATATCCAATTTCTAGAAAGTTAAGTTGCAATTTCAAAAAAAAAAACTTGGAAATACATACTACTATAAAATCCAAAAAAAAAAAACCAACGCCATTTAAAGGAACTTAAATGATTCAATTTTCTAAACGCATTTTACAATTGTAACAGTTTTTTACTGAAACCCTAAAAATGTTTGCTGAAAATAAATCGTAATGGTATTATGTATCTGAAAATGTTAACAGATCAAGTACTATATAGAAAAAGTATACAAAGATATTTGGAAGGATTTAAGTTAACAGCTATACAAAAAAGGACGTTATTATTGCCAGCATGGCAGTGGCACCTTTCACCATGTCTTACGCGCGTACCATTCGTTCTCAGTGGGTCCCAATACCGTTGCCTATATAACCTCTTCTCACTTCACTCTTCTTCTTCACTACCAATAACAGAGCAACCTCACTAAACACAAAGCTTCATTTCACTTCGATTTCGAGAACCAATTTAAAGACAATTCAAGGTAAATTCAGCTTTTCTTTATGTACATTTCACTATTCTGAATGAACTCGAGTTGATTTTTCAAATTCTTTATTTCCATATATGTATTTTTTTACTCTGTTTATAATCTCTGTTTCAAACTCAAGTAACGTTTGAATTGATTTCGAATTTACAGAGTACATTTTTTTGGATTAGCAGATTTCTGAAATTTCTGATTTTTCTGCTTTAGCTTTATTGATTTTGCATTGTACTCTGTTTATAACTTTGTTTCAAGTTCAAGTAAATCTTAAATTGAGTTCGAATTTTTACAACCCAATATAATAATTCTGTTAAATTTAGTTTCTTTAATAGGTTTCTAATTTAAAATCAATCGAAAGTTTGATTTTTTTTTTTAACGAAACATTTTTACTCTGTTTCATCTGAACCAGACCGGAATGGAAAACGACGATATAAATGTGGCGGAGATGAAGCCGAAGAAGCGTGCAGGACGGAGAATTTTCAAGGAGACACGTCACCCAATTTACAGAGGTGTAAGGCAGAGGAACGGAGACAAATGGGTCTGCGAAGTCCGAGAACCGATTAATCAGCGTCGAATCTGGCTCGGAACTTATCCAACGGCGGAGATGGCGGCGCGAGCTCACGACGTGGCGGTTCTTGCTCTGCGCGGGAGATCCGCGTGTTTGAATTTCTCCGATTCTGCTTGGCGTTTGCCGGCGCCAGAATCCACCGATTCGGACACAATCAGGCGCACGGCGGCGGAAGCAGCGGAGATGTTCAGGCCGCCGGAGTTTAGTACCGGAATTACGGTTTTGCCCTCATCTAGTTATGGTGGTGAGATTGACACTACGGACGAGGGAATCGCCGGAGTGATGATGAGGCTCGCGGAGGAGCCGTTGATGTCGCCGCCGAGATCGTACATTGATATGAATACGAGTGTGTACGAGGAAGAAGAAATGTGTTATGAAGAGTTGACACTTTGGAGTTACTAAAAAATACGTATTTATCGATACGTATAAATGTATTGTATGTATGTGTTGGTTAAGTAACTTTGATTTTCCCGGGTTTTTAAGATCCTCTGTGTAAGATAGAAGGTGTCTAAGATGGAATGTTTTTTGTTTTTTTTTTTTTGGGGTGAGGCAAGCCTTGTAAATGGTTTTGCTTTGCTTTCGTATATTTTACTAAATAAGTGGGCGTAATGGGCTTAGATATTAAAGGTCCAAGTCTGATAAATGTATTTTTGTGGTTTACCTAGTTTTCTGGGTAGTAACAAAATGTATAATTATTAATTAGTAGTAGTATATGAATGTGTAGAAGTTTTATTATAAAACCATCTAAAATATTGCTGTAAGATACAAATTATATATTTTCACCTTTTTTGGTTAGTATAAAAATAAGAAATAAAAAATATGTTTGCACTAAAATTAGTAGAACATACAGAAAATAAACATAACTTATACTGAGAATTGGAGTAATAAGGGCTTAGGTTTTCAGTTTTTTTTTTTTTTCGTTAGCTTGTATTAATAATTTTATACATTTTACTATGAAATGTTAATTTTCTTTTATCATAACACTATAAGTATGAAGATAGGAAAAACTTTCTAGTGTGAGAGACAAGCAATAGTGGCTCTTATTAACGATATAACAAAACTTGTTATAAAGCTGCATTTTCACTCGAATTCACCCATCTATAAATTTCCAAACAATTTTAAAATAATAGGACCGGAAACTATATTTTAATACAAATTTGAATTTTGATATGGCTACAAACTCAATCATCTCTAAATTATTTGACCTTTAGTTGGTTTTGGCTGTTTGAATTGAAGTCTGTTGATCAAAATTTAAAAAATAAATATGAGGTGGCAAGTTGGAAAATTGATAAAACTCAACATCCTGAAAAACGTGGACTACTCTTGAGACAGGTGGAGCTATTTGATTGGAGGCTCAGATTTTTAATTTTTTGTTTATATCAATTATTTAACATCAATTATTTCATAATAATTATAATTATAATTATACATATATGTATAATTTTTATATCAAAATTCATCATTTTTTATATTCTATAAATAGAGAATAGTTTCATTTATTTTAGACACATAAAAAAAACACATTTTTTTTACTAAACTTATTCAGTTAGCATCCCATAAACTTTTGTTTTTTCTTTTAAATATTAGTTTAGTGAAATGGATCTTAACAATAACCCTTTTAACATCCAAAATTATTCTAATTATCTTTTTAACATCTAAAATTCTTTTAACTATCCTTTGAACTATCCAAATCCTAATAATTATCAATTTTTGTTGTGTTGTGTACTTACTCTCTATGTTTAAAAATGAGTGTCGTTTAAAGTTTTTATACACACATTAAGAAAATATTTAAATTTTCTATTTTACCATTTATTAGTAAATAATATAAATTTTTCATTGGTCAATGCATTAATAGAGTAGGAGTAAAACTATAAATTATGTCAAAAACTGCATTAGAAATGCAAAATGATACTTAATCTAAAATAAAAATTAACTATAAAATGTCACTTAATTCTAAACAAAAGAAGTATTGTATTCCATTTTCAATTCTTTTATATCATTATATGTGTTTTAATAATACTATCTATATTTCTCATCTTTAGCACTTACATTTTTTAATTGATGTATAAAATAGAAACAAAACAATTATTTTATAAAATTATTTAATTTAATTTTAGTGATAATTGTTATTAGTAATATATAATCACAAAAACTAAAACATAAAAGAAAACATAAATATGAAATAAAATTGGTAGGGGTATAGTGTTGTAATTTTATTAAACAAAACCATTGTAGAAAATAAAAATATAATGGATGTTGAACTATGATGTGAAAGAAAGATAAGATGATGTAAAATATTAAAATTTTAAAAGCTGGTATTGTAAAATTGAAACTTAATGCACATAGTTTAATGGGTCCCAATCTCGTTGACATATCATATCACTCATTGGTATTCATGACTCATCGGGTATATTGTTGTAACTGTATTAAACAAAACCATTGTATAAAATAAAAATATAATAAATGTTGAATTATGATATAAAAGAAAGATAAAATATGTGAAATGTTAAAATTTTAAAAGCTGATATTGTAACATTGAAACTAATGCACATAGTTTAATGGGTCTCAATTCATTTACATATCTTATTATTCATTGGTAGTTAGTATAGTGTTGTAATTTTATTAAACAAAAATATTGTATAAAATAAAAATAGAATGGATGTTGAATTATGATGTCAAAGAAATAAAACATGATGTGAAATGTTAAAATTTAAAAAGTTGATATTGTAACATTGAAACTAATACATATAGTTTAATGGGTTTCAGTCTCATTGACCTATCCTATAACTCATTGGTATTCATAACTCATTAACTCATCCTATAGACATGCTAAGTATTTTTAGTTCGTGAGCAACGATCAAATGACAGAGGCTATGGCACCTTATAAATTTATATAAATTCTTGTTCATGTGCGTAAAATATTTTCCTACAACATTTTAACATATCAGCTAAATACTCCTTAAAACTCTTTTGGCATGACAGTCCACAAAGAAGAAGATAAAACCTCGAAATCCTCTAGAATTTAAAGAAGAGATTAAGAACACAAATAAAGAATTACTCTCTTTATTAATTTTAGGAAAATCACTCAAAACCTAAAGCTCTCAAAGTCTCTCTCAAAACTCTTAAGTTGTATCACAACATTGATACCTCCTTATATAAGAGAACTCTTATCCTAATCCTATTCTTATTAGGGATATATTTAGATAACTCCTAAATATAAATAAATATGTCTTTAGATAACTCCTAAAGCCCATAACCCTAATCTCAATAGGATAGCTTATATTTCAAGCTTTATTCAAGCTTAATCCAACATTCTCCCCCTTAAGCTTGAACTCGATTTTCGCCAAGTCTTGAACACCAATGAGATCTCTAATTTCTTTGAACTTGATTTTCCCAAGTGCCTTTGTTACGATGTCTGCCTTTTTCTCACTCCCGGGGACATGTTCTACTTCTATTTGGCCATTCTCAACACACTCTCTTATGAAGTGATACCTCGTATGTATGTGCTTACTCCGTCCATGAAAAACTGGATTTTTAGTGAGAGCAATCGCTGATTTGTTATCAATTCGGATAACCACCTTTTCACTTGGTAATCCCATGACTTCACCAAGCAAATCTTGGAGCCAAATAGCTTGTCTTGCCGCTTCAGTCCCTGCCATGAATTCAGCTTCACACGAGGATAGTGCCACGGTATCTTGTTTCTGAGAACACCAAGTAATCGGACTCTCACCAAGATAAAATACATGCCCCGTTGTGCTCTTTCCGTCGTCCGGATCAACGTTATGGCTACTATTGCTGTAACCAACTAACCTTGGGATCTTTGATGGTGATCGCTGAAATGTTAGTCCAAGAGTAGTGGTTCCTCATAAATATCTCAAGCATTGCTTCATAGCATTCTCATGAGACTCCCTAGGGCTCTGCATGTATCTACTTAATACTCCAACACAATATGACAAGTCCGGTCTCGTGTGAAGTAAATATCGTAGACAGCCAATGTTTTTCCTGAAAAATGTGGCATCTACTTCCTTTTCCTTTTCAGACCTGGACAACTTCAAACTGGACTCCATTGGTGTGTGAACTGGGTTGCAATCTTTCATCTCTGCTTCTTCAAGGATTTTCATAGCATACCGTTTCTGGTTTAGCGTTATTCCTCCATCGTGTTGAGCTACCTCGATCCCTAGATAATATGTCAATTTCCCGAGATCACTCATATCAAATTTTGAGGCCATCTCTTTCTTGAATTCTTCGATCATGTTCAAGTTTGTACCCGTCACAAATAGATCATCAACGTATACCGCTATGACTAGAATATTATCTCGAACTTCCTTTCTATACACCGATGGTTCCTTCGAGCATTTCTTGAATTTAAGTTCTACAAGAATCTGATTTAGTTTGTTGTTCCATGCTCTTGGTGCTTGTCTTAACCCATACAAAGCTTTGTTGAGTTTATAGACCTTTTCCTCACTTCCTTTTTCTTCAAATCCCTCCGGTTGTGTAACAAAGACAACTTCCTTTAACTCTCCATGGAGAAATGCTGTTTTAACATCAAGATGATGTATTTCCCATCCATTTGATGCTGCAAGGTTTATAAGGAGTCGTATTGTTTCGATCCGAGCTACTGGAGCAAAAACTTCTTCGAAATCAATCCCATAACGCTGCACATATCCTTTAGCAACGAGTCGAGCCTTGTGCTTGTTGATGCTTCCATCAGAATTTCGTTTCAGCTTAAAGATCCATTTTAAGCCAATAGGTTTTGCTCCAACGGGTAAGTCTACAAGATCCCATGTGCGGTTTTTTCTGATAGAGTAGATCTCATCTTCACAAGCAAGTGTCCATTCTCTCGATTTTTTTGCCTCTTGAAAGTTTTTGGGTTCATTATTCAATGACAACAACAACATCTCCCCTTCTTCTTCAGCGAGCATAATGAGCAAGGCATAATCTTCTAAATACTTAGGTCGTACGATTTGTCTCTGTGATCTTCTCAATACTGGTGGAGAAGTCTGAGGTTCGTCTTGTTGAAGTCCTTGTTCGATTTCTGTTTCGCCATCAGTTTCTTTGTTTTCAACTTCTTCAGGTTCTCCGGCTCTGTTTTGCTCTGTTTCTGAAGCTTCTTCTTCTCCTTGGATCCCACGGTTTCCAAATTCTCCAAAGACAACACTAAAGCTTCCCCTGTTATCCTTCTCTGAGTTGTTTAGGTTCCAATTCCAGCCTTTTTTCTCGTCAAACACCACATCTCTACTTACTACTATTTTACGAGATTGTGGATCAAGTAGCCGATATGCCTTAGAACCTGGTTCTGTTCCGAGATGGACGAGCATGCGTGATCTGTCATCTAACTTCTTTAGATGAGGCTTGTCTATCTTTGCATAGCAAATACATCCAAATATTCGAAGATGATCAATGTTTGGTGTTTTGTTTCGCAACATTTCATATGGTGTTGTGTCCTTGAGTGATCTTGTAGCTATTCGATTCAAAAGGTAGGTCGAGTGTCGTATTGCTTCGCCCCACAAGTAGTTTGGTACGTTCATGTGCTTCATAATACTCCGTGTCATCTCCATTAATGTTCGGTTACGTCTTTCAACTACGCCATTTTGTTGTGGAGTGTAAGGCGCGGTAAGATGTCTTTTGACACCAGAATCATCACAGAAGGTATTAAACTCTTGTGATACGAACTCTCCTCCCCTATCTGTTCGGAACATTTTTATGTTAGTCCCTAGGTCTTGTTCCACCACGCTCTTGAACTTCTTGAATTTGTTGAAAGCTTCTCCCTTTTCTTTAAGCAAGATTGTCCACATGTATCGGGAGTGATCATCGATGAGAACAAAAATGTATATGTTTCCCGCGAGTGTACTTGGTGTTATAGGACCACAGAGATCTCCATGTATGAGTTCGAGTGCTTGAGTAGCACGGTATGATGTGGCTTGAGGGAATACTTGTCTTGTTTGCTTTCCAAGTAAACACGTGCCACATATTTCCTTTTGTACTGCAACCAGTGGTACTCCTAGAACAAGATTTCTTTGGATCATAGATCTCATTGTCTCGAAGTTTATGTGTCCCATCCTAGCGTGCCATCTGCTACTCTCGCTTATCTCTGATAAATTCAAACATGTTGTGTTCATTATTCCCATATGCACCTTGTACAAGCGATTTCTTGATCTCTCGGCTTTAACAAGCAATTTCCCATCACAGTCACGCATCGTCAAGTGTCCTCCTTTCATTCTTATGTCACATCCCGACTCAGTTGCTTGTCCTAGGCTAATTATGTTACTCTTTAGGTCTGGAATGAAATATACATCACTCATCCTCCTTGGTTCACCATTCATATCGATAAAAGAGATTGAACCTTTTCCCTTTATATCAATACGTGAATCGTCACCGAATCTCACTTTTCCGGTGATAGAGCGATCAATCTGATCAAAGTATCTCTGGTCTCCTGTCATATGATTGCTAGCTCCATTGTCAAGGTACCAGACATTCTCTTCTCCGGTGTTTGTTTCATAGTCGCTTGGTATGCAGTTCTTCTCGTTTAAGTACACCACTTCATGCATCATAAGTTCATCTGCATCTTGTGTGTCACTGTTTTCAGTTTCTTGAGCTTCTTGTAGCTTGAGCAAGCGGTCAGGGCAACTTGACGCATAGTGTCCTAATTTGTCACACCGGTAACAGGTGATTCTTGACGTATCTCTTCCACCATTAAAACGTCCTCAGCCTCGTCCTCTAAACCGTCCTCCGCGACCTCTATTACTGAAATCTCGATTAGATTGATTTGTTTGATTCTCCATACTTGCATACATGAGTTTGCTTTGATCTTCTTGTGCTTCTTCTTCTTCAAAGATATGTTCTTCATAGGCTTTTAATCGACCTATAATATCTTCAAAACCCGTAGTTTTTAGATCTAAAACTTGTTCAAGTGATGCTACTATATGTATGTATTTCTTTCGCGGAAGGCTTTTTAAAAACTTCTTGACTAGCTTTGACTCTTCAATGTTTTCACCTAAAGCAGCCGATTTAGAAGCAATTTCAGAAAGTTTTCCTACAAAGTCATCAATCTTCTCGGTATCCTTCATCTTCAAGCGGTCAAATTCGGACATCAAGGTTTGTAATCTTGCTTCTTTGACTCTCTCTGCCCCAACATATCTTGTCTTAATTGCCTCCCATACTTTCTTTGCCGTATCTAGCTCTCCAACTTGTAAGATAAGTGTCTCGGGTATTGATTGAAATAATAGGGCTATAGCCATGTTGTTTTTCTCATCGTCGATTGAATCCGTCTCTATGATCTCCCACACCTTATGAACCTTAAGTGCAATTTTCATTCTTATGGCCCATACGGTATAGTTTGTTGAGTTGAGCATAGGACACTGGATTGATGAAGGTCCTCCTTCTTTTTTCGCCGTTGAAACAACTAGGTCACCCATCTCTCTTTCTTCCACTCTTTCTCGTATCTCTCACGGAAAAATATTTCCCTCACGATCTCACAAAGCTCTAATACCAATTCTAGAATTTAAAGAAGAGATTAAGAACACAAATAAAGAATTACTCTCTTTATTAACTTTAGGAAAATCACTCAAAACCTAAAGCTCTCAAAGTCTCTCTCAAAACTCTTAAGTTGTATCACAACATTGATACCTCCTTATATAAGAGAACTCTTATCCTAATCCTATTCTTATTAGGGATATATTTAGATAACTCCTAAATATAAATAAATATGTCTTTAGATAACTCCTAAAATCCATAACCCTAATCTCATTAGGATAGTTTATATTTCAAGCTTTATTCAAGCTTAATCCAACAAATCCTCTCAACATGAAACGAGAGACTTCTTAAACAACATATTAATGGGCTTTTAAAAAGCTCATTTGGACAAAAAAATATTCTAAAAATTAAAAGCGTCTTTATGTTTCATCAATGAAATGATTTTTTTTTTTTTGTTTCTGACAGTTTTGTTTACAACTTTGCTTGTCTTTTTCCTCTTTTTGTTGATTAATTATGGAGACATCTGAATTCTCCATCTCTGTCTCCTTCCATCGATTTTTTTCTAGTTGTTGTTTGCTATATTCAGCTTTCCAGTGCTGTATTGGATAAATCAATGTTTTCTTAGAGAAATATAATGGCAATCCCCTAAAACAAAATGTAGATACAAACAAGAACAATAAGGCCAGGATGTAGTTACTACTTTGGCCCCCAAAAAAATATGTATATTATGTTTTTCTTTGCTAAAATGTGTTCCCTCTGTTTTATTTTGATAGATGTTTAAGGTTATTTTATTTTTTCTATTTTATTAGAGTTTTCCAAATATCAATGCAAATTTTTTATTTATTTTAATTTTTTTGCAAAAAATTTCCAAATATCTATGCAGATTTGCATGATTTGTTGTCTTTTTTATTTTCTTTTTACTTTTTTAATGATGATTTTAATTAAATAAATAATTTTCTTAATAACTGTGCTTTTAAGCAAAACCTCTATTAAAATGGAACAGAGGTAGTATATATGATAGTGATACTCTTTTTAAAAAATAAAATCATAATTTTTTCATAACGGAGAATATCTTAGGAAAAAATGCAAAATAAAAAACCTAGTTTTCTCTACCAATAATATAAGCTAAAAAGAACAGTAAAATCGATAGATGATTGAATTCGATCACGGATTTTATGCCGTATATGCAATAATTAAAAACAATAATTAGAATTCCATACTAGTTTTAGTTTATCTAAAGATGCGAGGATTCGTTTCCCAATGTTACAATTATTTTTTAAATGTGTTTATTTTTCTTCCCCTTTTTCTTGTTGCCAGTGACTATGATCCAATGGTCACAAATGGATCACCATACCAAAGACAAGCGTGGTCTTATTATATAGCTAGAAAAAATCAGTATCCAACTCACGCTACGTTCATTTTATTCAGTATATCTTTCATGAAAAAATCCTTTTTGCAGAAAGCTTATCCCTATAAAGCAACTTTTTAAACAATAGTTTTGCCTACATAAAATAAAACATTATTTTCTGCCTTTTATTAAGATTTCTTATACGTTTTTTTCTTGATAAAGAAGAATTCTTACATGTTTATGTAAAGACACGGGACAGTGGAACACTGTGACATAATAAAAAAGTTTATTCGTGACCACGTTGTGACTAAACTTGTCGAACCGAGTCCAGTCAAGCTGGTTCTATAAAATGGTTCAAAATATATATGTAATTACATATACGCAATTCGTACTGCATGTCAACCTAAAAAGTGATGTTTTGAGGAGAGATGCCCCTAGAAAATCGACTAGAAATGAACTTAAATTTGACCTAACTAAATCTAATAAACAACAATCCAACATACTAATTAACAAAGAATATTTTATTTTTGATAAAAATTTCAAAGACGACCATTCAAAACTTCCAAACAACCAACTCAGTAAAATTCCTAATGGTGCTCTCATGCGCATAAGAAAATAAGCTAATAAGAAATTTACAGGGAAGAGAAGATTACCATGTAGAGGAGTGGAAAAAAGAGGTGATTCAAAACACATCCAAAAAGTTATCTCAAACACAATAGAGTTCGACAGTTCGTGTCCATTTTAAAAATATACTAATATATTAAAAATAAAAATAAAAATAGAAAATGAATTATTCAAATAAATGACATGATACCTCATTCATAAAAATAACTAACCATCAGTGAAAAACATTATTGTTTTCAAACTCAGATATCATAAGACCATCAATAACCATATTCCATATTCATTTCCAAACTCTATTTCGGAGTCAAATCTTCTCCAATTCCAATTCTATTTTCATCCAAAATAAAGATATATAATTTTTACTCCATATTTGCAGTTGTCCATTTTCAAAATACACTAAAAATAGATATTTTGGTTCTTTAGTTGGAAATAGAGTAGAGTCATATATCATGGAGAGAAACTAAACTAAAAAAATAGTAAAAAAAAAATGGGAGAAAGAATTGGAGATAAGAACTACCAAGTTAATTTTATTTTTATCAGCTATAATTTCGTTTTAGGGTATTTTTTTATCCTATATTGCTATTTAAAAACGTTATCTCTTCGCTAATTGAAACAAAAATGCTACCATGACAAATTTCCCTTCACCATTTTCTATAAACATGTTCCAAAAAGCTTATTGACACAAATATTTTTCTATCTACGAAATGTAGTTTAGTACTCGATAATGTAGATCTCTAGCAATTTAGTGGAAACATTCAATCCATATCCACAGTTTCAAGTTAATGTCTCCATTTTCTTAACCGTGAAAACGTGTGATTTAAAAAAAATTACAATATAAAATCATGTCCGTATGTGAATATAATAAAGCCATGCAAGATGTATACAGAGAGAGGCACTCGATAGTGATTAGGGAACAATAAATACAGTGAGTCAGAAACAGATCCAGAAATCATTTTCTAGTGAACCCCGAATCTTAAATCTCATTATTACAAGTTGGAATAAAAAAAGAAAGAAAAATTAAAAAAATGAAAACTGAAAAATAAGAAAGTACCTGCAACATCAGAGGTCAGAACATGAGATTCTAGTGGGAAAATTATATGTTGCTTTACAAAAAAGCAAAGACACTTGACGCTTGGTCTTATTTTTTTCTTCCACAAATTCTAAACAAAAAAGAACTTATAATTTACTTTCTTTTGTATTGAGTTTATTTTCTCTAATCGTAAATTGATATATACAAGTTTGTACATTTTGTTTTCTTTCCAAAATCGTAAGTGGATTTGTCTTCTCAAATGTATAAATCATACTTGAAATTGCGTATTGATTAATGTACAACCTTAGAAGTTGACAAATTAGGAAAAGAATATTGGAATATAAAGGAATTTAAAAAAAAAAACGAATATGTTTACCAATTGTCGACTCATGTTGATGGTTGATCAGGTTCCAATGCAAAAAAGGAAAGAAACGAGCGTAGAAATTACGCATCTTTATTTGTTTTGTTACTTTTTTTCTCAAGTAAGATATGAATGAAATCAAGATTTAATTGTTTGTTTTGCTAGTTTTACCCTTCTAGGTAGACTAGATACTGACCCGTTCGAGACCGAAAGGGCAATGTTTTAAAATATTTTTTTTGTTTGTGTTTGTTTATTAAATTTGAAATGTTAGCATTTACAAATGCATTGGACATTTGGTTCGGTTTGAAGTTTTACTATAGTATTAAATTATTTTGCGGATGTATTTATACAATATAAAATAGTGGAACAATTTTCATTATACTGAACGTACGAACGTTAACAATGTAAGATTTGCTCTTTGTGTAAATTGATTAAATTTACAATGTTAGTATTTACCGTTTCTTTGATAATTTGATTCGTTTTCGAATTATAGAATAGTATAGTAGTGTAATTTGTTTGGAGATCAATGTATACAATATTAGAATAGTGTAATGTGTTTGGGGTTCAAATCTATATATTCAATGATGATTAAACTAATTATAGTTTGTATTAGTATTAAATTAGTGGATATATTTTCAATAGTATTAAATCATAATAATTAATAGGTGTTTGAGAATTCAGTAATGTTTTTTAATTATACAGTTTGATTATATTTTTTAGTTATATAGTTTGATTATAGTTTTTAGTTATACAAATTGATTTTATCATTAATTTGAATTTAGAAAAATTCAGATAATATTTAATCACACAATTGAATTTAGAAAAACCCAGATTATAATATTTATGAGATTTTATTGTTAAGGATCTGCGTGTTTTTGCGTATTTAAAGATTTTGACATATTTCATATTTAAGTAAATAATTTCCAAACTACATATTTTACGAAATAAAGATTATTTGTAAAGATCTATTTTTTGTTACATATTGAAGGATTTTCACATATTTTCGTATTTTAAGGAAATTAAAATACTAGATTTCTTACATTTTCTCTTCTTTTCTTGGGTTATAAAATACTTTCTTTTCTTCTGATGTTACAACTCCACATTTTTTTCTTCAAAAATACACTTTCTCCAAATTCCATTTTAATATATATTTTCATACATTTTCCATATATTTAAAATGACTTCTCTTTTTTTTTTCATTTTTCTCCTCTCTTCTTCTTCTTCTTCCCTTTTTTTTCACAACAGAAATAAATAAATGAATTTTACTATCTTTTCTAATTGCTTTTTTCCATATTTTGTTCTTTATTTTCATTCTCCATAATATTGATCAAGTGATAATTTTCATGATTTATGAAATTTTAAACTTTTGAATTTTTGGGTTTATAGATTTCTGAGATTTTGGTAATTTCTGATGTAAAAAATATAATATATATATATATATATCTAAAATATTTCTAATCTTAAAATTTGCAATATCTTTTTACCATATATATGATAATAAAGTTTTTTAAGTACTTGAATATTTTATGAAAAAGGTTTGGTAAAATGTAGACTATATAAATATTTGTATCTATAATATAATTAATAAATTTTAGACTTATTTAAAGATAGAAATAATTTAACAAAAATTCTGATTTTTGTTTTTTGAATTTGATAAATAAGTATATAATTTCTAGAATTTTACAGATTTTTTAGAATCTAAAATACTTTTAAGAATTAGTTTCGATTTTTATAAATTAATTTATAATTTAAATATTAATTTTATCAAAACATTTTAAAGTAAACATATATTTTATGTAAAATTGATTCAATTTAAAAGTTTATGTATTATAATAAAAGAAATCATTAATTCATGTATTTTCTTGGATACCCACAAAGTGTGGATATTTTTATGGAAATTAATAAATAGTTGGTATATGAATTTGATGGTATTTTCTAAATATTTTTATTTGAATTTTTAGTATCTATTATATTTTTGTTTCTTAATTTTTGGCGAAATATTTACATAAACTCTTTATTAAATAATTTTATTTATTTTACTTTTAAAACATATTTTCCCTCTTTGATTTCAGAATTCATTTTAGAAAATGGATTATTAAGTAGCAATTGATGTAATAATAATAATCATATTTTTATGCTCTCTTCATCATCTTCTTCTTCTTTTATCTTTTTTTCTCGACAACAAAAACAAATAAATAAATTTTACTTTCTTTTCTAATTATCTTTTTTCCATAATTTTTATTTTCTTTTCTTTCTCCAAAATATTGATCATGTGATAATTTTTATGATTTATAGAGTTTAAAATTTTTGAATTTTTGGGTTTATATATTTCTGAGATTTTGATAATTTCTGATGTAAACAATAATATATATATATACACTATATTTCTGATCTTTAAATTTGTGATATGTTATTTTATCTTATATATGATAATAAAGTTTTTTAAGTATCTGAATATTTAATGAAATTTTATTCCGTAAAATGTAGACTATATTAATATTTTGTATCTATAATATAAATGTTGAATTTTAGACTTATTTAAAGATAGAAATAATTTAACAAAAAACTTTGACTTTTTTTTTTGAATTTAATAATTTATTATATTAATTTATTGAATTTTACTGATTTTCAGAAGATTTAAAATAATTTTAAGAATTAATTTCGAGTTTTATAAATTAATTTATAGTTTAAATTTTAATTTTAGTAAACATTTTAAAATATAAATATTTTTATGTAAAATTGATTTAATTTAAAATTTTATGTATTATAATAAAATAAATCATTAATTCATGTATTTTCTTGGATATCCACAAAGTGTGTGTATTTTTTATGGAAATTGATAAATAGTTGGTATATATATTTTGTGGTATTTTTTTATATTTTATTAGATTTTTAATATCTATTATTCTTTCTTAATATTTGGCAGAATATTACATAATTTTTTTTATTAAATAATGATTTTTGTTTTTACACTCACTTGTTGTTGATCACGAAAAAAAATTATTTAATATTGCTGATTCCGTAAATATACAAAATTTTACCCAAAATTAAAAGTAAAAGAAAATAAAATTAAGAATATACTTACTTTTGTGATAATGAATTGGCTTAAAATTTTATTTTTATCATTTCTGAATTGTTAGATCTTCTCAAAAGAATTCTAATTGTGCCTGAATCAGATCAAATCATGTAAAAATAGAGCAAAATAAGGTTTATTATTTGTTTTCTGATAATTGATTTAGAGAAGAAGAATATAAACAAACATTTGCATTACAAATGAATTTCATAAAATCACCATAATTGTTTGATTGCTTTCACCATAATAAGACTTTATCAACCATCATAAACAAAAACAAAAAATATTAGTCATCGACATTTACATATAAAAATAATATAATAAATATGCAACACAATAAACAATGCAGTGACAAAGTATAAAAAACATAATAAGTTTGAAGAAAAAAATGTGGATGTACCATTGAATAAAATGACATGATATATATAGTAAAGAAGCAAATCAATTTAGGTCATTTAGAAAAGAATATTTTGTTTAACTTACTCTAAAAGTTTGTTTTGCTAGTTATTAATAATTAAATAAATTAAAACGTCAATAATAATTTTAAATTTGAATATTTAATATTTAATGTAATATATCAAGTATTAATTAAATTTAGATTGTGTTTGATCTAATCATTTATAAAAATTTAGGAAAATCCGAATGTTATTTAATCACTCATTTGAATTTAGAAAAATTTGGATTTAAATATTTTATAAATATCTATTGTTTAAATATTTAGTTATTGTTTATATTTTTATTTCATTAACTATAAAATTTATGAAAATCTCATTAAATACAACATTAATATTAGGAAAATACTGATTATATTTAATCATCTATTTGAATTTAGAAAAATCTGGATTAAAATATTTATTGTTTAGATGTTTATTACCTTAATTATAAAATCTGTGAAAATCTCATTAAATACAAAATTAATTATAAAGATCTGCGTGTTTTTAAAATTGGGTAGGATCTTCTTTGGATTTATCCAATATATTCTTTGAATTGATTAAATGTATTATACGATATATAATTGATATCAAAATTGATATATTTTTAAGACATATTTGTTCTTTCTGATTTCAGAATTCATTGTAGAAAATTAAATATTGAATGACAATTTACATAATAATAATTCACTTTGAGACTGTATATAAATATTTGCTCTCCGATTAATAGTATAGATATTTGATATGTTGAAATAGTGAAATGAGAACCAACATTTATAATTTTATGGTTTGTTTAATTATCACCGTTTGTGTAATAATAATTTTACTACTTTTATCCTTTTAGATAGATATTCGATATTTTTAAGTATACTGAAATGACAAATGAGAACCAAAGTTTATAATTTCACGGTTTGTTTTATCATCACCGGAAATATTTGTCCGTGAAAGGTAGACAGTAAAATATACTTATATACAGAAATACTCTAATAATAGCTTAACTATTTTTAACGTAAGCTAACCTTTTAGTGCACGTAACTTTAAATGCAAAATCTAGCACAACTTTAAATGCAAACACAACTTTTGTTTTGGTATAGTTTATGAGGTTAAGAACAATAATATTATTTTATTATTCGGCGCACATAATAATAACAATTAATATTGATGAGTTTGTCGAAAAAAGAAGAAGAAAATGAGGACTGAGGAGTTTACAATTGTACCCCCGTTTGACTGCCGTCGTCACTATGTCTTTTGTACGGTTCTTGAAGACGTCAGGAGAAAGTTGTAATGAGAAAGAATAAACATTCGTTTCAATTTGTTAACTTTTCATATTAATATACTAATCCAAATAATTTATTCTAAAGAACCTTTGAATTTAATTGTGAGAACAATTGCAGCAACTGGCGTTAACGATGACTGAAGAAAATTTATTGTATTTACTTATTTAGTAGTATAGTCAGGTGAGGTGGGGCCTGCACCAATGGGTCATTAAGTTGTCAAACTATGGTATAATTGTTTTTTGTTTTGTTTTTAATGTTTCCAGCGTTATAAGCTAAGCAAGTATGTATACTGTTTAATTTGGTAAACAAAATAAATAAGTATACTTGCCTAGCTTATAATACAAGGAATAAGTTATTTAAGTACTTAACCTTTTCTTTTAGAAACAAACTTCATACTATAAATTGTTTTGACAACTAACCAATAAAATACATAAATAAATATTACACGAATTTATAGCTCAAATCTGATAAAATAAAATCTGGTTTAATTTTTTTTATTTTTATATCATGTTATACACACTAACAAAATTCAAAAATAAGATTAGTAAAATCTTGCTAGTTTTAAATGAATTTAAAATAATAGTTTTCTATATGACATGAGAATGAAAAATATTGTGAGAGATTTATAATTTGAAATATTGCTAAAGATTACAAAAAATCTTTAAGAGTTTCATCATATTTTTAGTAAATTATCATCAAAATCAATTGTTTTTAGTCAAATATTTGGAACGATAACAGATTAACGGGTAACTTCCATTAGGGGGATAATATATTAATGGTTGATCCAAATGCATGAATTTAGGTCCAAAAATCTTAAACTGAACAAATATATTTTGAATTTAAAATTTTTATTTTAAAAGATATTAATATTAATGCTGATTTAGTTATGAGATATATGAGTTTAGGCCCAAAACTCTTAGAGTAACAAAAAGTAATGGTTTTGAGTTTATAATTTTTTTTATTATAAGTTTAAAATGCATCTAAAAAATTATAATAATATACATGACCATGAAATTTAGAAATTGTATTGTTAATTAGAAAAAAATCATCTAAAGCATTACAAAACCAGAAACATAAGATTTGAATGCATTTTTTCCAATTATGTCCTAAAACAGAGCAAAATATCACTAGTGGATTTGGAGCCAAATTGGAAATATTTCAAATATACATATATATTTTAAGTATATATAGAAAATATTAATTACTTTTTGACAGTTTAAAAACTAGTCAAAACCAAAGAAACTTATACAGCTAATGAAAATAATATAATTACATATAGAAAATCTTATTACTTTTTGTCAGTTTAAAAACTAGTCAAAACCAAAGAAACCAAAGAAACTTATACAGCTAATGAAAATACTAAATAAGCAGGAGTTTATGCTTTATCTTAGCCAAATTGGAATAATATTTCAAATATACAGATATATCATAATTATATATATAAAATGTTAATTACTTTTTGTCAGTTTTAAAACTAGTCAAAAGACTCAAAACCAAAGAAAACTCATACAGCTAATGAAAATAACATAATTATATATAGAAAATGTTAATTACTTTTTGTCAGTTTAAAAACTAGTCCCAGTAAAAAAAAAAAACTTATACAGCTAATGAAAATACTTAAATAAGCAGGAGTTTCTGCTTTATCTTTTCTTCCCAATTTCAGAGTTTATACAAATAAGGTAATTCGTTGAAAAAAAAGAAGTACAAATAATATAATATAATTAAGAAAAAGTAATCAAACAAGGAAGTAAAAAAAAATCCAAAAGATAAAGTACTGTAAAGTAGGTAAATAGAAGTACAGGTCAAGGGGTATGTTCGATATTTTCACTCCATCTTCACTTTTTTTTTTTTCTCACATTCCAAAGTCTTATTGGGACTTATAGAAGAAGAGATTTTTCATCTTCTCTGCTGTCTCCCTTTTCCCGTTTCCTTTGGGAAAAACAAACGGCGGCTTCACAAAATAAAGCCTCCGACTTCGATTTTTTTTGTTTCTTCTTAGATTTTGTTTCTTCTTACGATTTCTTCTTCCTTTAAAACCAGAGTTTAAAATCAAACAGAGGGCTTTTGTTCTCTGTTTCTCAATTCGATCACTGTGAAGTGAGATTCTCTGTTCGGAAAAAACAAGTAAGTAAACCACATTGTTCTATCTTAATTTCCTTCTTAGGTTTTCTTTCTTTTTCTTTTTACCTTTTCTGGTAATTTTGCTTCTTTTTTTTTACGTTGAGGTTTTTTTTTATTGATCACTCTCTCTCTCTCTCTGATTTTACTTTCAAGATTTCGTTTCTTTTGATCGATCATTGTCTTTGTAATCTGATTTTGTTTCATAAAACTTGTTTTGTGAAAATTGATGTAGTTTTTTGTTTATGCATGTTCTTATTAGAAAATTGATTTTTCGTTTTGATGATTTCGTCTTAAGGCGGCTCATGTTTTTTCGCAGTAAGGGTTTTTGTGGGGCTTAGAGAAATCATTTGGAAAAAAAAGTTTTACCCTTTTTTTATGGTTACAGTACGATTTTTTTTTTTTTTTAATCCATCAAAAATGTGTGTTCAAAGTTTGAAACTTTTCTTTCTGTGTTCTGCAAAAGATAGAATCTGCTTTTGTCTGAACAGGTTCTCTCTTTTTCTGGGTTCAAGTTAGATTCTTCAGTAATTCATTTTCGAATCTCTCAGTTTTTTCCCAATTCGCTTTTTGATTGGCCAGTCACATAGACAATCAAAAGTTGTCTGTTTCTCAGTGGTCAATATTGAACAGAGAGACTTTTTTTTGGGTCTTTGTCTGGTGAGTGAAATGCTAAAAGATTGGGTTTTTTTGTTTCAGTTTATTGTCGAGATTAGCATTTTGATGATTTCTCTTCTTGTTCGTTATCTTTCATCTGTGAGTTTAGCTCTGTTTTATGAGTTTAAGATACAAAAGTAAGTAAATTTGAATAATGCTTGTTCAAAAGTTCAAACCCTTTTGTCTGTTCCGAAATAAGTTTTGCTCAGGTTTGGTTTGGAATAAGAATCTCCTTTATCTGTATATGATTTTGATAATGTGTTCAAAGTTTGAACCTTTGTTATGTGTTCTGTATATGATTGATAAATTTTAAGTAATGGTATGTTCAAAGTTTGAACCTTTTCGATTGATTTGTTCTTCTTGTAGGTAAACTCTAAAACCATGGATGAAGATTATGAGGAGATTCAAGTACCTATGGGAAGTCTAACATCAATACGTTTTAGCATCTCTAGCAACAAAGATCGAGTAAGTGTCGTCCTGAATTAATAATCTTCTTGATTCGTATGTTATTAGACTGAGCAAAATATCTAATGTAATGGTTTCTTTTGTTATATAGAAGAACATGGCTGCTATGGTTGTTGAAACACCGAATCAAGTGACTGATGTTCGTCTAGGACTCCCTAATCCTGATGCTATTTGCAGAACCTGTGGCAGCAAAGATCGAAAATTTTGCGAAGGTATGTTAAAAAAAGAATAGTGATAAACAGTATTGCATCTTCTAGCTTTGTTTATGAATTTTTTTTGCTTCTGTTTTAGGACATTTCGGTCTTATAAACTTCCGGCACTCGATGATTAACCCATACTTCCTCAAGGAGATATCATCATTGCTAAACAAAATATGTCCGGGATGTAAATACATTCGGAAAAAGCAGTTTCAGGTTGCTACTGTAGACCAGCCTGAGAGATGTAGATATTGCATGGTAAGAGTTTTGATTGTAACATTACTGTAGACCAGTTCTTCTAGTAACGTTTATATATTTTGTTACAGACGAATACAGGTTATCCTCTAATGAAGTTTAAGGTAACATCTAAAGAAGTCTTCAGGCGATCTGGAATCATCGTTGAAGTAAATGAAGAGAGTCTGGTGAAGCTAAAACAACGAGGAGTTTTAGCATTGCCTCCGGATTATTGGAGTTTTTTGCCAAACGATACTAATATTGACCAGAGTTGTTTGAAACCATCCAAACGTATCCTAACTCATGCACAAGTTTATGCTCTCTTATGTGGGATTGATCAGAGACTCATCAAGAAAGATATCCCAATGTTCGACTCGGTTCCTCTGACTTCTTTTCCGGTTACACCAAACGGTTATCGTGTAACAGAAATGGTCAATCAGTTCACCGGAGCTAGACTAATATTTGTAAGTAACAATTCTTGTTTATGTAAACTTCTATCATATATCATATAGTTTCTTCTTATAACATTTTCCGGCTTTTTTTTGTTACATTTTGTTAGGATGAACGGACTCGGATGTACAAGAAATTAGTCGGCTTCGTTGGGAACATGCTTGAACTAAGTTCTCGTGTGATCGAATGCATGCAATATTCAAGAGTAAAGTTTAAAACTTTTTCTTTGTTTTTTTGATCATTTGTGAAAAAGGTAAACTAATTCTTGATTTTTATTTTTTCACACAGCTGTTTTCGGAAAATGTGACTTCGAGTCAAGACTCCGTTACGAATCCATACCAGAAGAACTCAGATACTCCGAAACTATGCGGTCTACGGTTCATGAAAGACGTTTTGCTCGGTAAAAGAAGCGACCATACATTTCGAACAGTAGTTGTTGGTGATCCTTCGTTGAAGCTTAACGAGATCGGTATACCTCGGAGGATCGCTGAGAGGCTACAAGTATCAGAGAATCTCAACAACTGGAACAGTGAACGTCTCGTCACTTCTTGTTTCCATAGACTTCTAGAGAAAGGAGAAGTTCATGTAAGGAGAGGAGAAAACTTGGTTGTTATCCGAGAAATCGACGATCTCCAAACCGGAGACAAGATTTTCAGGTCTTTAGTTGATGGAGACACAGTGCTAATGAACAGACCACCTTCCATCCATCAGCATTCGCTTATTGCAATGTCAGTTAAAGTCCTTCCAACAACTTCTGTTGTGTCTTTGAATCCAATCTGTTGTTTACCGTTTCGTGGCGATTTTGATGGAGATTGTCTTCACGGTTACGTTCCTCAGTCTATTCAAGCTAAAGTCGAGCTTGACGAGCTTGTAGCTTTGGATAAACAGCTTGTTAACCAACAAAACGGTCGGAACTTGCTTTCGTTAGGACAAGATAGTTTGACTGCGGCGTATTTAGTTAACGTTGAGAAAAACTGTTACCTGAATAAAGCTCAGATGCAACAGCTGCAAATGTATTGTCCGTTTCAGCTTCCTCCGCCTGCGATTATCAAAGGCTCGAGCGGTGGTGAGTCGCAATGGACGGGAATGCAGTTGTTTGGGATGTTGTTGCCTCCAGGGTTTGATTATGCTTATCATTTGAACGATGTGGTTGTGAGTAACGGTGAGGTTTTGTCTTCCTCTGATGGATCAGCTTGGCTTAGAGATGGAGAAGGTAATTTCATTCAAGGGTTGCTTAAATATGACAAAAGCAAAGTTCTTGAGATCATCTTTTCTGCTCAAGAAGTGCTCTCTCAGTGGCTGCTGATGCGTGGATTGAGCGTTTCCTTGGCGGATTTGTATCTTTCTTCTGATAAGCAGTCTCGGAAAAACTTGAGTGAAGAGATTAAGTACGGTTTGCGTGACGCTGAGCAAGTCTGTAACAAGCAACAGCTAATGGTAGATTCTTGGAGAGATTTCCTTGCCGGGGAGGAGAAGAAGGAGGAGGATTTGGTTACGGATTTGACTCGGTTCTGTTACGAGAGACAAGTCTCAGCTGCGTTAAGCAAGATTGCTGTTACTGCTTTTAAAGATGCTTATAGAGATGTTCAAGCGTTGGCTTATAGGTATGGAGACCAATCCAACTCTTTCTTGATCATGTCGAAAGCTGGTAGTAAAGGGAACATAGGGAAACTGGTTCAGCATAGTATGTGTATCGGTCTGCAAAACTCGTCAGTTGCTTTGTCCTTTGGGTTTCCACGTGAGCTTTCTTGTGCTTCTTGGAACGACCCTAACAGTCCACTTCGCGGCTCTAAAGGACCCGAGTCATTTGTTCCATATGGAGTCATTGAGAGCTCGTTTCTTACGGGTTTGAATCCGTTGGAATCTTTTGTTCATTCTGTTACGAGTCGGGATAGTTCCTTTGGTGGTAATGCTGATCTTCCTGGGACATTGAGCAGAAGGTTAATGTTCTTTATGAGGGATATATACGTTGCTTATGATGGGACTGTGAGAAACTCTTTCGGGAACCATGTAGTTCAGTTTAGTTATGAGACTGATGATGATCAGACTGAAGATATAACCGGTGAAGCTGTTGGATCACTTTCTGCTTGTGCCTTATCTGAGGCAGCTTACAGCGCGCTGGACCAGCCAATCAGCCTTCTTGAAACTTCACCGCTTCTCAATCTTAAGGTCTTGTTCTTAAACTCATATCTACATGATCTTTTGCATTTGTCTAACTAGATTTATCATCTTTTTCTACAGAATATTTTGGAGTGTGGATCAAAGAGAGGTCAAAGAGAACAGACAATGTCTTTGTATTTGTCTGAGACCCTTTCAAAGAAGAAGCACGGGTTCGAATACGGTGCACTAGAAATCAAGAACCATTTGGAGAAACTGAACTTCTCAGAGATTGTTTCAACATCTATGATAATGTTGGTAACTTTTATAACTCGCTTTTTTTTGTACAATGGCTTCTCTTAAACAAAATGTTTATTGTCTTCTTGGTTTATTAGATTCTCTCCGAGCACTGACACCAATATGAAGAAAAGTTCGTGGGTTTGCCATTTTCATATCTCTGAGGTACAAACTTATACACATGCATACACATATGAAACAGATTCTAATGAACCTCTTCTGTAAATTTTTACAGAAAGTAGTAAAGCAGAAACAACTTACCGCGGAATCCATTGTCGCTTCGTTAAACGAACAGTATGAAAGCAGGAAGAGAGAACTGAAGCTTGATCTACTTGACTTAGAGATACAAAGCATGTAAGAACATCCTACAAACATGTTTTATTTGGCTTTTATGTGTGTTCTTGGAAACTGATTTGTGTTATGGATTAGAAACCACTGTTCTTCAGATGATAAAGCAATGAAGGATGATAGATTCTGCATTACTGTTACCATAGTCGAAGCCTCGGATCACTCTTCTGTGGAGCTTGATGCTGTTATTCTCGTTTTGTTACCTTTTCTTCTCGAATCTCCTGTCAAAGGTAAAAAACCGGAGCGAGCTGAACGGTTCTTGTTTTTTTGTTATTTATCGTTCTTTATAAATTCTATCATGTTGTATTTTGCAGGTTACAGAGAGATTAAAAAAGTGAATATCTTATGGACAGACAAAGCAAAAGCGCCAAAAAGGAACAAGAATGATCTGACCGGTGGTGAACTCTACTTGAAAGTTACAATGTACGGAGAACGAGGCAAAAGAAGCTGTTGGAGCGATCTTCTTGAAACGTGTCTTCCTGTCATGGACATGATCGATTGGAACCGAAGCCATCCTGATAACATCCGACAATGCTGCTCGGTTTACGGAATAGACGCTGGACGAAACGTTTTTATAGCGGTCAGTATCAGTTTCTCTTTCTTTTACATTTTCTTCATCTTCTTGGTCTTGTGCAGCTTTCTAAAGATTATGTTTCTTGGTGACTGCAGAATTTGGAGTCTGCGGTTTCAGATACCGGTAAGGCGATACTACGAGAGCATCTGCTTCTTGTAGCTGATTGTCTCTCTTTGACCGGAGAGTTTGTAGCGTTAAACGCTAAAGGTTGGAGTAAACAAAGACAAGTCGAGTCTACGTCTGCTCCTTTTACTCAAGCATGCTTCTCGGTATGTATAACTAAGTTTAACGTCTCATGCTTTATATAAGGATTTTGAAATTTTTGACACTTGTTTGTTTAAATCTTGTATAGAGTCCAAGTCAATGTTTTCTTAAAGCTGCTAAAGAAGGTGTTACAGACGAGCTTCAAGGATCTATAGACGCATTAGCTTGGGGTAAAGTTCCTTGTTTCGGAACAGGAGATCAGTTTGAAATCATCGTTTCGTCAAAGGTTCATGGGTTTGATAATGATGCGCCTGTAGATGTGTATGAAGTATTGACTAGTACAGTGACACTTCCAATGATGCATCATCCAATAATACCGAAATCTGATAAGTTTAATCTCCAGAAGCCGTTTCAGTTTCTTGATACTACGGTTTCGAAAGCGTTCAAGGCTCTTGATGGGAAAGGGATATCAAAGTCGCAGCTTAGAATGATCTTTTCTTGGGAAGATATTGAAAAGCTTTCGAAGTCGTTAAAACAAATACTCCACAGGTACGGTGAAAAAAAGCGATATTTTCTTGTTTAGTGTTTAAAGATTCTTCCTTTTTTTTTACTGTTGTAAATTTTTTGTTTTGTTAGTTACGAGATCAATGCTGCATTGCATGAAAGGGATGAAAGATTTGTGATGATGGTTCTTTACTTTCATCCTAATAGAGCTGAGAAGATAGGACCAGGGTTTCAAGGAATAAGGGTAAGTAACTAAATTAATCATTCATACATAAAATGTTATTATGTTTTAGAATCATTTTTATAACATAAAGTTTTTTTTTTTTTTTTTACAGGTTGCTAATTCGAAGCATGGAGATGCTCGTTGCTTCGAGGTTGTTAGATTGGATGGGACAACGGAAGATTTTTCGTATCATAAGTGTGTATTGGGAGCTACAGAGATCATTGCTCCAACCAAAATGAATTTCTACAAGTCTAAGTACCTAAAACGTGGTACAGTCCAAGCTGGTATTACTACTCTCTATGATGATGATCTTTAAGACAACTTCTGTCAATATGATAATATTCGAACAATGTGTGTAATTTTCTGTGAACAAGAAGTAATTAGATAGATATAGGGGAAAAGCCTTTTAGCTTTGCTCTAAGCTTCTTTTTGCTCCTTTTACTATGTGATACCTTTACCTTAAAACCTTTTAAGGCTAAAAAGGTTAATTACTTAGTGGAAGCAGCAACGAGAAGCTGGCAAAGGAGGCTTCTGTTCTGTTTCTGTTTCTGTTTGTAAACCATGAAGTTTCCGGTTTGACTTTGAAATTTCCGGTTATGTTTCTGATTCTATCTTTACCTTGTTTAGATTTTTCTTGCATTTGCTTATACATGATTACATCTTTGGTAGAAATGAAACTTAGTTCTCTGGTTATGCTCTGTTTTTTTTTCCTGGTTAAGATCAATTTTCATACAATTTGTTCTTTCTTTGCCCGGTTTAGATCGGTTTTCTTGCAATTCGCTTATGGTTTTAATAATTTATAACATCTTCTATTTACCTTTAAGAGAGGTGGTTTTATTCTTTCTTTGTTTAATGATGGTGAAAACTTTTATTTTGCTTATCAAAGTTCATTTCTTCGTTATGCTCTATTTTTCCCGCGTTAAAATTTGGTTCTCATGCAATTGTTAATGATCCCTTAATTACAGTATTCATGCAATTGGGACATGGCTCTGGTTTAGTATCTTAACCGCATCTTTTATTTCTAGGCTAGGCTCTGATCTTTTCTTGGTTAAGATCGGTTCTCATGCAAATTGGTTGTGATCTCTTAACACTTTTTGCTTTCTTTCTTTAAGTGACATCGATCCCAAATGTGTATATAAAGCTTAAAAGGGCAAAAGTTATTCAAAAATGAAAATAAAATAAAATCATAAAGGTTAATTAGCAAATGTTTTTTTCTTCTGTGAATTCTTTGTTAAATTAAGGAAATATTCATTCACTTATGAATAATTCCAGTCCACATGCTGGAGTGTTTCTCTTTTGTTTCAAACCGCAATTAATTTTTCCCTTTTTCACAAAACATGTGGTTGTCATAACTCTCTTTTCCCTTTTGATTGACTGATCAGTATATTTATTTTGACTATTGTATTATTTTAAGTTGATATAATGTTGTAGTTGTATTAAATTGATTATTTAGTCTCTACTTTTCAATCAAACAAAAATAGTAAGTGCTTTTTTAAACATCACCTCTATTTTTCCTCTAGTCAACTAATTCATGTTTATCATTTAAAGGTGTTAAATCATTTAATGGTTATCTCAATCACCGTTTCATTTTCAGCAAACACCAATAACTTCTATGTTTCTAAATCATTGTAACAACAAAAATCAACTATATATAGATGATAAAGTAGTGGTTATCGTATCACCTAACAATATATCATATCTGATGATATGTAGATTCTAGATATTGCCTTTAGCTTCTACAGAGTTATGTGTCATAACTTACTTTCACAGGTCCACAAATGCACTGTTGTTTTCGTCGTGGATGCAGGATACCCATACCCGGAGCATAAAGTAATATTTAATGAACTAAATGAGTTTTTTGTGAGTTTTTTGTTTGTATCTTTAGCTTAAAAGTGAAGTTAGATTACCCAAAGCCTTTAAATTAGACACATGTCGTGAACACAAAATCCCACCGGCCTAAGCTCTTTCTTCTATCTATCAGAGAACCTTTAGCATATCCAAATATAAAGATTTAAACTAATTGTGATAAACCAAAAAAAAGTTAACACGTAATGATTGGCTTTTGCCATTTTTAATATTCTTGAATGCAACGACTCTGCAGTTATTTAAACAATATATTTTCTCTATTTACTTTTTTTGTTGGTGTTGTTATAGTTCATTTATGAACTTCTATTAAAATCAGGAGAAAATCTGACACCATGCAAAAAACCTGAAAATCATACTACTAGACTACTAGTATATACGTCTATATTTTCATTGAAACTAGATCAATAAGTGTCCAGGAAACAGAAAAATGATAAATGTGTCACTAAATAACTTGTGGTTCTATGGTTGATCATTGTGGGGGTGCGTACTAGGTTTTAGATTATTTTTCTTAAATATATTTAAAAAGAAAATATTAATTTAGTATGTTTTGTCAGCTTTTAGTTTGGTACTAGATTATGTAACTTTCTATTGATATTGGGTTTTATAATTTAGAAAATGTCTATCTGCTGCGAATTAAATAATTGATCACATATTCACATATAGTGTGCTACAAGGCACCATTGTCTAATTACCTAAGGGGATAAAATTCAGTCTGTTTACACGTACTTATCCGTTATAATAATCAATAATTCTAATAAACCTTGGATAAATTGATATGTAACAGACGAAATCATGATTGCGCGAATGAAATTAACGAATATCAATTTGGTCCAATATTGAAAAACGAGTATCACGTGAGACGACCGATACTTTTATGAAAGATCAAATGTTGTAGGTAACTTATACAAAAAGTATTGTAACGTAGGTACCAAAAACAATGTGTTAAATATGTGTCTGCATAAATTTGTCTAATAGTATAAGTTTCTTTTTCTAATACAAGTTTTTTTTTTCTTAAGCCTTTTGAACAAATTTTTTTTTCCCCCTGTCCATTAAACGATTTCTCATACATTTTGTCTACGCAATCTTTATATATTAATGCAATAAGAAAAAATAGCAGCCATCTAATTACATTAAATATTCCAACTAAAATAGTGTCGTTTTCCTATGATCCTATCTCCCATAATTTTGTTTATATAAAAAAAAATACAAATTGAATACGGACACATATACATGTCCTTTACAATACTCATGAAATGAAGACAAATTGAATACGCCTCCATCACTTTACATTTACTATACACATAATAATATTAAGGAAGTTGCAAATACGTTAGCTTTTTTTGCGGATTATATCCTTAGTTAAATCATGTAATTCTATAACAAACCAGAGAAATGTCAGAATAACGTACATTAGTTTTTCCATAAACGCGTTTCAAGCAGTATTTCATTTTGACCCCAAATCTTTAGCGGTTTATCAGAAAAGCCCTCTAGAAGATTCACATAATCACGTAAAAGCCCCTTAATATAAAAACGTGACAATTGAGGACTTTCAGCAGCCACGATTTGATTTTCTTCCTTTTTCTCCTCAATGATTGGGTCTGAATAAATGCAAATTGATGATCACACATGACTCGGCGATAAGATTCTGCGATCTACTAGGCGCAACTGAGTCCAAGACTCTCTCTTGATTCACTTCTTCTTTATCTCTACTGATTTTTCAATTGAGTCTTACAAAAAATCGAATCTTTCTGGGTTTGTGATTTAGCAGATAAAAAACCCAAATTCTCAGATCTTTTAATTGATTTAACTCATAAAGATACGAATTTTTGATTCAGATTTGTTGTTTTCAGGTTTTTTTCCGTTAATGGTAATCTAAATCCTCAAAATCAAATCGAATTTCTCTGTTTCAGGTATTGAATATTTGTTCTTCTATTTGGTTGGATTGGTTAGAGAAAATGGTGAAAATTGACGGAAAAAGAGAATCTAGGGTTTTGATGGGACTCCATGTTAGAAAAAGTTTAAAACTTTTTTTTTCTTTTGGCGTTTTTCATATGTCTGCAAGGTGTGGAATTTTCTCATTAGGCAAATACAATTTTGTGCCTACTAAAGCAAGTTGGCTGCTTTTTTAGAAATCATTTTATCATTGACTCCACTAAGATCTATTTATATGGTTTTTTTTATTCATTTGTAGGCCTTACCTTCATGCTAAGCTCGTGTGTTCTGATCTCTTTGTAATATTTTAATCTATTTTTTTTTTTTGTTCTCAGAGATTTAATCTGTATATAAGATCTCAAGACCAGCTTTTGCATTGAAGAAGAAGCAGGAGAAGAACGAGTTCAGAGATACAGGTAAAAACAAAATCTCTGTTTTGGCTTTTTTTGTTAGAGCAAAAGATTCTTGATGAAGTGAAATGCAAGAGTTTTGAAGTATAAATGCTCTGTATTTTGATTGTTTCTTCAAAATTTCGATTTGATTTGATTTGGTATTTTATTGTCTTGAGTGATTTCTGCGTGATCGTATCATCTGAGCACATGGCTTGTAGAGAGCCAGCCATTTAGTCACTGACTTGCTTAGAAATAATAAAAAAGTGTTATTGGAAATTTTCTTGTTTTTGGTTTTTCTGTAGTGTAGTTTATATTGTGCTTGAGCACTAATCAGATTGCTCAGCAATTCATAAATCCATTAGAGGTATAATTCCTTTTAGATGCTTTATGCTCTCTCTTCGTGCTTGAGTCAAATTGTTCCTTTTACTTGACTCTTTCTTTCGTTTCCTTAATCCCTTGAATCTGCTTTGTGGCTATGTTTCTTGAAATCTATTTATATATAGCTCCTTTTGTGACTGTTTGATTATTAACTGTACAATGTGAAATTGTTTGTTTAATGATCAGTTGAGTTTTATGAAATTTCGTTAGCACCATTGCGTAAGGCTTGATGTGGATTGGTTCCTTAAAACCTCAATGTAACTTATAAGTTCTGGCAAGCTCTGAATGAGTCAAAAATGTTCTTGAGAGTGTCCCTTTCTATTATGGGATTTAAAAGTGTTGTGGATGCTATTGACTTTAGATAATATTATTATGTACTTGTATATTAAATTGATTTTTCAGTATGACACAAACCAATTCTCTGTTTACTTCATTAAGTTGACAAAATAAAGCAAAATCTTTATAAATAGGTGATATCAGTGTGTTCTAATTTTCACATTCTTCTCAGGCTCCTATCTAAAGTTTGCTCTCTCTGCTTCGTGCGATAAAAAGATGGTGGCTTTTGGGAAATATTTGCAGCGGAAACAAATCGAAGAATGGAAAGGGTATGCATTTACTTACGACATCTCGGTTTTAACTTCATCTTAAAACTTTAGTTTGTTAATGAAGTTTTGATGATTCCCTTGTAGCTATTACATCAATTACAAAATGATGAAGAAGAAAGTGAAGCAATATGCTGAACAAATCCAAGTTGGATCTCAACATCCTCGCCATGTTCTCAAAGATTTCTCAAGGATGCTCGATACTCAGGTATGTTATGGACCATTGTCACAATGGCTCACTGAATTGTATGTCCTTGTTGCTGTGTATTAGATGAGACATTTAAGGAACTCCTTTATAATGTTGAATTGCAGATTGAGACAACTGTCCTTTTCATGTTGGAACAACAAGGGTTGCTTGCAGGGAGATTAACCAAATTGAGGGAAACGCATGATGCTATACTTGAGCAGCCTGACATATCAAGAATCGTTGAGCTACGAGAATCATACAGAGACGTTGGCCGAGACCTTCTTCAGCTTCTGAAATTTGTTGAGTTGAACGCCATTGGTCTTCGCAAGATACTAAAGAAATTCGACAAACGGTTTGGCTATAGATTCGCTGATTATTACGTGAAGACCCGTGCTAATCATCCTTACTCTCAGCTTCAACAAGTCTTTAAGCATGTGGTAAATTAATTTTTCTTACTGCTCTTTCATCTATAGGCTCTTCTTGTTAGGAATCTTAAGCGTTGTGTGTATGGAATTTATAGGGTGTAGGAGCTGTTGTTGGGGCAATCTCTCGCAATCTTCATGAGCTTCAAGAAAACGAAGGAAGCTTTTATTCAATTTATGACCAACCTGTTCTTCCACTTCAGGTACTACATTTCAAATATATCAATTGAGAATCCTTTATTTAGCTCTAATCCTTTTGCTTAAACTCTGCAGGATCCAGTGGTTGAGGCAATAAAAAACGCGGTGGACAAGTTAACTTTCTCGACGAATTTCCTCAACTTCTTGGCACAGCATGCTCTTATTATGCAAGATGATTTGCAGACTCCTTCAGAGGATGTAATCGATGAGCGGACTTACCATTTTAATTCGTTACTCCTGAATCTAGGAAACACATTTTTGTACATGGTCAACACCTATATCATCGTCCCTACAGCTGATGACTATTCAATGAGCCTTGGAGCTGCAGCAACGGTTTGCGGTGTTGTCATTGGATCTATGGCTGTGGCTCAAGTATTCTCATCGGTTTATTTCAGCGCTTGGTCCAACAAATCTTACTTCAAACCTCTTGTGTTTAGCAGCATCGCTCTCTTTATCGGAAACTTGATGTATGCGTTGGCTTATGATGCCAATTCCATAGCGCTTCTCTTACTCGGCCGTCTATGTTGTGGGTAAGTGAAAAGTTAAAATCTTTTTCCTATAAACCGAGTAAAAGAGGAAACCTTTAACTTCATCTTTAAATTTGCAGGTTGGGATCAGCAAGAGCTGTGAACCGGAGATATATCAGTGACTGTGTGCCTTTAAGAATCCGAATGCAGGCATCAGCAGGGTTTGTGAGTGCTAGTGCTCTTGGAATGGCTTGTGGTCCTGCGCTTGCCGGTTTACTCCAAATCAAATTCAAGTTCTACAAGTTTACATTTAACCAGTCTACTTTGCCTGGTTGGGTTATGGCTGTGGCTTGGCTCTTCTATTTGGTATGGCTATGCATTTCATTCAGAGAGCCGTTGCGTGACACAGAGGAACAAGACAAAACCAATCCAAATGAAACAACATCAAGTAATTTGCTTCTGTAGATTACTGATAGGATATTGTTTTGATTGTAACAATTATTAACGAGTTTCGATTGGATTCTTGGATGATGATGCAGTGACAGATAGAGTAGAAAGTAGCAGTGTTGAGGAAGGTCTTCGAAAGCCATTGCTGCTTACTTCAGCAATCAAGCCAAATGTTTCAGAATCTCCAGAAGATGAAGAGGAATGCGATGAAAGTGAAGAATCTCCAGATGATTCTCACGCACCCGCCAATTCTTTCAGAGCTGCATACAGACTTCTTACTCCATCTGTTAAGGTATCATCATCATTCATCATTATCATCATCAGTTTTCGTGAAACATTCGGAAAATACTTGAGTTTGATGGACTGAAAGCTTTGTTGTGCGGTTTTGGTCATCAGGTTCAACTGTTGATCTACTTCATGCTCAAATACGCTATGGAGATATTACTTTCAGAATCCAGTGTCGTTACTTCATACTACTTTAGTTGGTCAACAAGCTCCGTTGCCATCTTCCTGGCCTGCCTTGGCCTCACTGTGCTACCAGTGAACATTTTGGTAGGAAGCTACATCAGTAATATGTTTGAAGACAGGTAATCTTCAAAACCCTAAAAAAAAATTACGGTTCTTTGATCTAAAGTCTGTAACTTGTTGCATCTAATCCAAAGTTTCGATAAAGTTTCATGCTTCTGGTGACTAAATCAATATAAAGCTTGAAACTTTATGCATTTTAATCCAAAATTTTGATGTTTTTTTCATGCTTCTGGTGACTGAATCCATATAAAGCTTGAAACTTTTTGCATCTAATCCAAAACTTTGATGTTTTCTTTTTTAGTGACTGATTTGTAATTTGTCTCTTTCACAGGCAAATCCTTTTAACATCTGAGATCATTGTCTTCCTTGGGATTCTCTTCAGTTTCAATTTGTTTGTTCCATACACTGTACCTCAATATGTAATCTCTGGTCTTATTATGTTCGTTGCTGCTGAAGTACTCGAAGGTATATGCTATATACTAAACAAAAACTCTGTTTTCTTCTTCTTCTTATAATACCAAGTTAGTTACCAAACAGTATTCTAACGGCTTTTAACTTATTGGTGTCTTCTCTAGGCGTGAATCTAGCCTTGTTATCGCGGGTAATGTCATCGAGGCTATCGAAAGGAACATACAACGGAGGATTGCTATCGACAGAAGCTGGAACGTTGGCTCGGGTTGTGGCGGATGCAACCATAACATTGGGAGGATACTTGGGAAGAGGTCATCTCTTGAATGCAACTCTTCTACCGTCACTTGTCATCTGCATTGGCTCCATTATTGCTACTTGTTGTACTTATAACTCTCTCTATTGATTTTTTTTGAATTTTGCTACCAAATTTTTCAAAATAGAATAAAAAAGAAACAGTGTGTATGATTTTCTCTTTTTTTATTTGATTATTTGTTTTTACCAATATCCAATGTGTGTATACAAATGTGTTTATACTTTATACATACACATATATAATGGAAATATATGTATATATATGTATACTCGTATATATACATGGAACATCAAATCCTCCATTTGTTAGAAACCTTGTTTCAGTTTTGTGAGATTTTATCTGATTTGTTTTTGTTACATTTATATTGTATTTTGTTTTCTCTGTGTTAAGTAGTTCAATTCGCTTACAATATTGTTTCCTACAAGACAAACAATTTTCTTTTGATATTTTAGCAGTGATTATGTTCCTGACTAAATGAGTAGCAGTTTTTAAAATTGATAATATATATGATGTATACCTTAATGGTTAGAAAATGAAATATCAATCTTACACAAAATTTTACCAGTTCAATTTTTTTGTAAAAATACAAAAACAAAAACCTAAAACATCCAACTTTAAAGAAACAGATGGAGCATGTTCTTTCAAAATGAACCAAGGAAAAGATATTCCCCATTGTCCAAAAACCATGAAACTATGAAGAAAAAAGAAAATAGTCAAAAAGTCTTATAAAATAGAGAACAAAAATGGAATATTGACAGAGGATTGAACCATGTCCTGCTAATAATGGTTAATGGAGAATCTCTCCATCGTTTATATTTGTAACTAAGAAAGAAAACAAATACTTACTAAATTCCATTACCTAAATTTTTTTGGAATATCTCTAATGGTTTGCTTCATGGTTTTATCTTTACCGGAAAATGTTTCCAAGTTCATTAACAGATGGTTTAAAATTTTTAAGTTCTTTGCGAAATAACATTATTTATAGATAACAAAAAGAATTAAAGATTTGTACGGGTCAAGTCTTATGATTCATACCGATGAATTTGAACTCGAAAATTTTGGTGTTCTTCAGTTTTTTTTTCATTCGACAAATATTCTCTCGACTTAAAAGTTCTAGCTCACTTTTTTTTTTTTTTTTTTTAATTTTCATTCAAACCTTGGTGAACGTTCAACTCGCAACACTATAAAATTTTTGATCAAGAAAATTCATATAGTTATTGCAGTGTCTGATCAGACTAGCAGATTTGTATTAGTCCGTGAATGTCCGGACCAAATATAAATCTAAAAAACAATGCAACTATACACAAATTTTATCAAAGAAAAACAAAAAAACAATGCAACTATACAAGGGAAAACAACGTTCTCATAACTTGGGGAACAGAAATATTCTCCTCTACCTATCTTTCTATGAATTTAGACTCTATAAAGGTAAAGATAACTATTCGACTTTGTTTGTTTTTCAATTCCAGAAATAGTTTTATTTTTGGACTGAAAAGCTATTCTTGTTCATTTAAAGTAACCATAGCACAACTAGAGAATATCCAACGGCATATGCTAATGATCTATATTGCACATATACAGACTGGTTATACGCATTTACGTAACATACCCTAGAATGCAAAATATTTTCTTAAAACTTTTGAAGTTAATCACAATTCTTTCTATCGTACCAATGTGTTTCCGAAATGCATAAACCGGTTTATATTTTCTTCACATATGAACAAACTGTAAGCAAAATCGAAACCTTAAAAAACACATAGATTATTAAGTTTGGTCAAAAACAACCAAATTAAAAGTGTACCAAACTAGACAGAATAATTTAAATTTCAAACCAAACTGAAACCGGATTCGTTGCACCTTTCAAATACTAAATTTGCAGTAATTACCAATTTTCTCACCTTTTACATATCTTTTTCTTATTCTCATCTAATTGTTCTGACAAAAAAAATCTGCAAAAATAATTTTTCCAGCATTATAAAGACACACCATTGAAAAAAATCTGATACTCCTTGTCGAAAATTCCTTATCTCGTATTTATAAATAAATATATATGTGCTCACACACATTTTAACACATATAAATATACATACACAAGAATTCATGAGTCTCATAGAGATGAAGAGAAACATGTAAGCTCACTAGTTCTAGGGCATCTCTCTATTGGCAGGTCCCTTCTTCCACATTTAAACATACATATATGCAATATTTATTAATATATAGCTTCATGATTTATCATATCGAAAATTTCCAATGTTCGATTTATATGTAACCTGCCAAAGGAGAGTTGCCCTGCAACTGGTTCAGCTTAATTACACTCATGATCAACGAGAAGAAACCAAAGGTAAATTAATCTCTCTTTTTTTCTTTATTGAAGTAAGATTTGCAATTTTCTATAAATAATTAATCCGATCGATTAGAACAAATTGTGTTGATCTTATGATCTATCTAGATCTAATGTTATTATTGGTCTCAGTCCATTTAAGAAACCTAGAGATCAACAAAATAACTGGAATTAGCTAATGGTCTGTGCTTAACATTTGAGAAGTCTAAAATAAAACTCAAAATATTCCTAGCTATAAGAAAATTATCCTTTTATATAGCTAATAGTCATTGCATTCTTCTCTGTTTGCCATATTTTGAAAACTGAGACTAAGAACAACATATATGAATAGAGAGTTCTTATAAGAAATTTCCATATAGATTAAAAAAGTGACCTCGTATATTAGATATATAGCCACATGCATGATCACATCCAAAAGTTTCCTCGGATTTGGACAGTAAGTTTCAGGCTCTTATCATACCGATGTAAAGTGTGTGGTGCAAAGGCCTCAAGGTAATGATATTTGAAGAATATTCCAAACAATTAGATCTTCAATTATTGAAGTTGTTAACTTGATACGCGAAATATGCTGATGGAAATCGAGGTTTGAAGAACAATGCAGCTGGTATCGTTCACCTGAACGCTGTATTGAGGCTATGTTCCATTTGTTTATGGATAATTTGTGTGTTCTAACGACCCATATCTCAAAATGTAATGCATACAATCTATCTTGTTTCGCCATATGTATTCTTAATGAAAGATATCAGTTTAACAAACATCATATTTTGTGCTTTTGTAACAAAGCTTGGATGTGGAATATTTGGGGGTTTAATTAGTCATGAATATGACGACGAAACAAAAAAAAAAAGTCAAAAATATGGTTTCAAACACTACAAAACTGAATGTGATATTGTGATGTGTTGTGAGTTGGGACATGTGGGGTTTGCCTAAAAAATCTTAGTTTATTTTTAACCAATTTTATTATGCAAATCACAACTGGATTATCTATATTAGCAAAGACCAACAAATTATGAAAGGATGATTAGTAAATAATGATTAATCAACAAAAGCTTAATATAAGTTGCTATCGATTAAAAAACAGAGGAAATAATGCCAAATAGTACATTTTTATTTGTAATAAAACAAGTTTATTTTAACAATACAACAACATTTTGAAAAAAAGAAAAAGAAAAAAAAAATACAACCACACAACAATTTTTTTAAGCCCATAAACCCAAAAAACGATACTTCTTTTTAAACCCAAACTTTCTTTTCCCTTAAATTTTATTTTCGGATTCAGAACCGTTACCTTAAAAAAAAAAAAAAAAAAAAAACTTTTTCACCATTTCAAGCTTTAACTTGAGTCTTCTTGTTAGGCTCAAACACGAACTTAATCAGAGACTCTTTGATAGACAACATCTCAGGGAACTCAGTCTTCAACTTAGTAGCATCAAGCTCATTGTTACTCCTTGGAGCTACAATCACTTTAGCTTGTTCCTCCAATGTGAAGTTCTTCCAAGTAAAGCTCGGATCAATGTATTCTCTGTACATCTCCAAGATCTCATTGTGGCTCACAACACCCGGGTTAGTGAAGTTGTAGATCCCGGTTAAGTTCCTCTTCGCCATTTCGATAGATATCGGGAGAAGCTCGTCGAGGATTGTCATTGAGTTTGGGATGTCCACAACTTTCTCATACCGAGAAATCTTCGTGATGAAGTTTCTCGGGTTCGATAGGTCCGATGAAATCGGCATTCGCACTCTTAGCGTGCATACGTTTTCATAGTTCTTGAGTAGCTCTTCCACCTAAAGATCAAAAACAGAATCCAACATGAGCTTTGAATCAATTAGCTAATAATCTCAAAGCATATGAAACATTACACTAATCTAAGACCTAAGCAATCACACATATTAGGGAGAAAATAAAGAAACAGATAAAATCTGAAGATTCTCTTAAATGAAGGGATCGAAATGTAAATTAAAGAAACTCTCACGAATCTGAAACATTGAACTAAACTATATTCATCTGAAACATTTTATGAGCTAATTTAACATTCGAAAATCAGAACTTAATTAGCTACAAATCTTATATTTTGGGGTGGGATCAAAGAAGCAAATAAAGAAAAAGATCAAATGTGAAGAATCTCATAAATGAAGGGATCGAAAATGTAAATTGAAGAAAGTCGCACGAATCTGAAATATTGAACTAATTACATTCATATGAAACATTTTAAGAGCTAATTTAACATTCAAAACATAATCAATCACACAAATCTGAACTTAATTAACTAAAATCTTGGATTTCAAATTAAAAAAGGGTCAAATCTGAAGTAATTCGTAAATTAAGGGATTGGAAATGTAAAAGAAGAGAAAGTTTCTGACCATAGCTTTGGTTTTAGAGTAGAAAGATCCGGTGAAATTAGGAGTATCTTCTTCCTTAAATCCAATACCCGACCCGAGAGGATGACCCGAATCATACTCAAATATACAACCAGTAGCGTAATTGATCAGAATAAGTCCTTTTTCTCTGCAAATGTCGGCGAGAGTTAGGGTTCCGGCGACATTCGTACGAATAGTCTCAACTTTGTGAGATTCACACCAATCAACGTTAGGACGACCGGTGACTCCAGCGGCGTTGAACACGTGGCTAGGTTTCACGGATTCGATGTCGGCGACGATTGATTGGCGATCTTGAAGACGACCGGAGCCGTAAGTGTATGAGATTCCTTGAGATTCGCAGAGCTTACCGAGTAAACCACCGATCCATCCGGTTCGACCGTAGATTAGGAAGTTGAATGAAGAAGATGATCCGTTTGCGTCTGCAACCATTTTTTTTTTTTTTTTTTTTGTCGGTGATCGGAGATTTTGGCCGGAGATAAAAAGAGAGAGAGTGTGTGGATCTGAGTGGTGTGAAGAGAAATAAGAGACGTTTTTTGTGATCGGTGTTGCTTCTTTTTATCCCAAATTTGCGGGGACATATTAATAATTTTTTGGTTTTTACTTTTTACCACCCATGTTTTCTTGTTTACTTATTTTTTGAGGAAATTGTTAATTTAGGTGAAATAACCAAATTAAAGTTAAAACAAATGAATAAAATAGTAAATTGTTAGTTGAGAAACATGTATATTTTATATATATTGAATATTTTTTTTTAATTTGAAAATATGATGAAATATGTTCATAGAAAATAAAATAGTATAACAAAATTGATTAATATCACGTTTTATTTTATGTTTTTCAACATATTTTAAATAAATTCTTATAATTTAGATTTTAAATAAAAATACAATTTTACATTACTTGTTAAATAGAATTCCATATCAAAAATAATATTAAATTATATTAGTAAAATAATGATTTGTCATTGTATTTTTTATATAGCATATATAGCATATTTATGTCTATCGTTTTTTTTTTTTTTGAAGTAGATCACATCCAATGTTTTTTTAACTGATTATTTTTGTGATTTCTCATCATAAGGATAAAAATGATCATCCACAAGTAGTTATCTATTTTATTGAAATTTCATTGTATTCGACTAATTTCTATTAGCTCTGGTAGATCATACCATAAATAAATTTATACTAACATGAATTTTGGGCAAAAACTCGTACAAGTTTATTGTTTGTTTAGTTAAGTTGATCTAGATCTTGGGGTGTTTATTCCTTGGCAAATAAGGTAAACTATCTTACAAATCAATCATTTAAGGCTTTATAATCTTGAGGTAGTGAATTAAGTTTACCTTAAATGATTGATTTGTAAAATAGTTTATTATTGTCTGAAATTTAGACAGAGATCTGTGAAGGTGGTGGCGTGAGAAATTGTTAATTAACACAAAAGAGATTCCACTTCATTGGAGGTCTGAATTTTAAATATTTTAGTATCCATTACAGTCTAAAGACTCTGAATTAAGAATCTATTTTTCACCATTATTGTTCTAGTCAACTACCATTATTTAATATTGCATAATTGAAAATCAAGAAGTTGAAGGAAAAAAAAACACTTAAAACACATGGCTATTTTGTATAATTAATCCGTGTATAAGTTGGCAACCCTTGATATATAGTATCATTTAAATAAATATCTATACATGTCAATTAAAAGATAGCACCAAATGTGGTGATTTATATCACATTTACATAGCTCCACCGATCTTTGGTACTATATTTTGAAATTGAAAAGTTTCTATATATATTGTAGTTGATTTGACATCGAAACTAATGAGGTTTAACCAGAGATCTAAATGACTAAATCTATACAACAATTGATACATTTGTTACAGTTTTTTTTTTCGTTTCTTTAACAAAAATTATAGTAGTATTACTTTTAGAGTTTTTTTGTTTTGTTTTTAACAAAGAAATAAATATATTAGATTTAACAAATTATTATATTGAACCCAGTAACCCATACTGATAAAGAATAGTCACAAAATTTTCTCAACAATTAATTAGTACTACAGTTTTATGGTATGAAATTTAGGAAATATGTATATAAAATCGGGTTACCATGAAGTTATGGAGTATTATTACTTTTATTAGTTTATGCATTAAACAGATCGGATCTTCTGTCCGAATCGTAGTGGACACATGATGGAGGTCATTTACTGTCTTTGCTAAGATCCAATTCTCAATCTCGAGATATATTTTTTGGTGAATACCAATACCATCATATATAGTTATATACATTTGTTTGTAAGATGATTTGGGAGTATGAACCAAGCCACACAAATCATACTACTAACAAAGAAAGAGCTATAAAACTATCCTCTATTATTTTCAAGAATTTGAATACCAATAATCTAAACAAAAATATTAAACTAATTCATTTGTTATAAACGATTTGATCATTTTTAGGCAATGAAATCATGACTTTATATTTCCTAATGATATAGTCTTGATAACCGGGAAAAGCATATTCCAAAATATATTTTTGAATACACAAGATAAAGTAAAACAAAATGAATTACAATCTAGTACTAACAAACAGTAATCATTCAAAGCACAAATCATATAGTGGTAGGGAGATTTAAAAAGCTAAGTAAGTACATGATATTAATGACCACACATCGTTATTATCAGTATAACATGAATTACATATTTTATCATGTATGATTTAAAGCAACGTAATTAGTATGAAAATGTATAAGGTAATTTACTAATTAGTAATAAGAAGAGATTAGTGTTTGCGCTTGGACTTCAAAGAAGTGAGGGAGTGAGAGTTGTTATGCCAATTCCTCTTGCGTTGATTAATGAACCAATTGTTGATTTGCTTCAACTGCAATCCTGTCTCTTCCACCAATTTTGCCTTGTCATCTTCCTGCAGTTCAAAATACACATTTTGTTTACATTATTAATTTGTTGTTGTTAACTACATAATATTTTCTTTAACAAAAAGAAAACTACATATTAATATTTCTCAATCTCTATTTATTATTTTCCTATGATTTGGGTTGATGCACTTACACAATATATCGTGTAAAACAATCGGTTATGAAGTACAAATCGGTCATTATTTATGGTAAAACTATATACTTATGTATATAAACTTTAAACCGTATATGCATTGAGAGTTGGTTATATAAAGAATGCATGTGGAGACGACACAAACTGAGCATGATTGTTTCTTTGCGTTTACATTTGCATTTGTATTTGTTGTTTCATGTTAGAATGATTAGAACCAGACGTAAGAATGTACTCACAGTAGGGTAAGGCCACTTGCAATGTTGTTGCCACCAATTTTTCAAGACAGTAGTTGTGTCTCCAGGCAATTTCCCTGCCCTTCTTTTCCTCATTATCTCTTCTCTTACATCTTCAATTCTCGATTTAAAACCCTTAGTTATCCAAAAATATACATGACTAAATAAATCAACAAAATAAATAAACACATGTACATAAGTACATAACAAGACTCATAACATTTAGTTTACCTGTTTGAGTTCAAGTTTAAGTTCTTGTCGAACTCTTTCCATAAGAGATCTTTCCGATTCAGTAGGAAGCAAGGGACCAAATCCCGTCATATCATGGCCGCCGCTAAAGTCAACGCCGGAATTATCTGAAGAGAAATCCATCTGAAGATCGTCCTCGTCCTCTGACATTGTCGCACCGGACCCTTCTCCTAACGTTGCTCCTACCATAATTGACAAAAGTTTAACGAAATGTTACTCCAACGACTAAGGTTTAGATGGATCCTAAGCTCAAACTTGGGCTCAAGCCTAAAAGCCCTTTAGCTTGTAATAATTCACTTCAATATATATCCCTCACGTAGACATCAATGCAACCATTAAACAATGGGATTTTAAATTTTGGAAAACTATGAAAATAATCATATGAACTAAATTTAATACAAAAACGTGGTGAAATTTTTTATTAGTTTATAAAAATTGATCATGCGGTATAAATATTTTGGATCGTAATTTGTTTTTTTTTTTTAATTTTAGTGAAAAGAAAATTTGTGAATGGTTTTTGGTTTTGAAAAATAACATGAAATAATAATAATAATAAATATATTAAAATTATATGTATATAAGAAATGAAAAAATAAATATAAATATGTAGTTGCCGTAAATTATTTACATTTTACAGAGTCGCTGTTTCGAATCATTTAACAAACTTTTACAACATTTCAAATTGAAATCAATTACTACCTTTTCAAACGTTCTGTTTTTAATATATAAGAGGCCATTTAACATTTTTGTTATCTGCATGATTGCTCATGTTAAAATAACGTGAATAGTTTACTCAGTTTGGTCCATGTGATTCAAATAGTATAGTTGAAATATTGAATTGTAGAAAAATAGTTTGCTGCGTTGAAATGTGGAAGAATGTCGAACAAATGCGTTTATTTTTAATGGTAATACAACCATTCTTTAATCTTCAAATCTGTATACCCTCAAAAAGAAAAGGTCAAGTGATCCTAAAGCCTTTGATGCATCTCCAAGGCTTAGGAGATTTGTCCCTTGGGACAGTTTTCCATCTTTAGACTAATCATATAACAGAAGCACAAATTAAATCTTATATTTTATTGTGTGAGCATAAAATATATTCTTCACGATCATCTTCCAACACATTGCATATAAATATACAATTATAATTATATATAATATTGTTGTCCATCAGTTGTTCATATCTGGTATGATCAACACAAACCTTTAGATACCTAACGATCAAGTTTTTTTTTTTTTTTAACTCCTTATTTTAAAATGATTTTACTATATTTTGTATTTCTAATTCAATGTGGTGTAATTAATGTGTTAAGCAATATTTAATAAATTTTTCTTAATATTTTACACAATTAAATATAGAAAGTAGAAAAGAGAACCTGTAAGAGAATGAAGGTTGTTCTCAATTTCACGGCAAGCCATAACAGCTTCGACGGCATGAACCCTGACGTGCTGTTGTAGCTGCTCTTTGAAGCTACACAACACCATTACATATTGTGCCTGTTTCCAATTATTTTTTATCATTATTATTAGTATTATACTATTACTACCATCTAGCTATACCAACACGTACATTAAATATATTTATTCGATTCATTGAAATTTAATAAACATTTCCATTAATATGTATACACACATATAAATATGTGCGTCTGGTGTGGTGTGTTTTGAGCGGTTGAAACATGCTGTCCTATTTTCTACCTAATTTTAATAAATAAACAAAAATTATGCTTTGTCATTTTCTGAAACAAATGGCAAACTAATTCCAAAACTATAGTTGCAATATCAATTCCACTTTAATGCATTTTTCATGTTTACAGTTTTAGTATGGAGTAGAAATCAGTGCACCGGCTTCAATCAACATGAATAATCAAAGTTTTAAATAGATAATATCAATTTAACTACAAAATGGCATTTAGCATTGACTTACTCTATAGAATTTAGCACCCATATACATAATACTATACTAAGCTATCTCCACACAAATTAAATGTCTCTCTGTGTGGACATATAATTGTACGAAGATACATCAAATTCCCATGAAAGTTGACCAAAAATTACTCCTTTCACGATTAAATCCACAAAAATGGTAAGAAAAAAAAACACACAATTTGTTTGAAATGTAATTGTCCACAAGATTTATTAGTAAATACTTCTATAAATTTATATAACTTCATTCATAGTTAGTTCACTCGAAATTTGAAAAAGGTTAACATCTTTGACGATCAAATTCACACCGACCTTGTAAAAATACACCAAAAAATCAACGAAAAAAACATAATTGTGTTGAATAATAATATTCCAACAAGATTGGTACTAATCATAACTTCATTCATAGTTAGTCATCAAAAAAACTTTCAAATAAAAACAAAGAAACAGAACAAGTGAATAAATGAAAAACAAGATTAACTTTTAAAAATAAAACATTTTGATAAATCTATAATAAACGTACGTACCAAGAAATTGTCGAGCTCGTGACGATCATGGTGGGAGAATCCAACGGCGGTGGAAGCATAAGAACGGAGAAGATGATGAGAGTGAGAAAGCTGAGCTTCAATGATCGGAAGCTGATCGATCGGAGTCGCTACTCTCAGACATGCCACGTGTGCGGCTAATAATTGCTCGTACATAGGATGTGTCGCTATCTCACCTTTCATTTGTCTATTCTGCTCTGCCATCGCCGCAGCGTCACCGTCTCCGCCTAGGGTAGTTCCGATCATACCTAGCGCAGCTTCTTGCATATTCTTGATACGTTTTTGTGTCTGAAAACCCTAATTCTTGAATTCGTATGATTAGCTCATAAGACAGAGAAAGAGGGAGAGAGAGAGAATGATCGGAAGAAATCAACGTATATAAAGCTGTCTTGATTTCTTTCCTCTTTATTTGTTTCACACTTTTTTTTTTTAATTCTTAAAATATAATCTATTTGTTTGAATTTATTTTTTTGGCAACATTAGTTTTTTTTTTAAGTTCACCGGACTTTCAAGCCACATCCATAATTAAAGGTATTCCAGTTTATGATTACTTTGTGTCAATTTTCTATTTAGGTGTATTGGATTTTAAGTGAAAATTAAATAGTACATACACCAATAAATAAATTAAAATGATATAAATATATTACAGTTTACATAACGCCATCAGTCTGAACATATTTCGATTTACGTTTATAATCATTTTCTGAAAACACACTAATTAAAATTGTATTGAGTCAGATATTTGTTAAATGTCGAAGAGAAAAAAAATCCTATAGATTTTATTAAAAAATAATAATACTGATTAGATATATATATATGAATACAAACACACACACGTAGATTTCTTAATCGGAATTAATTTAGTCTAGAGAACCCAGTTATCCGAAAAATGTATTCAAAACCTTTTTCTATTTAAATTATAATACTGCAACGGAATTTGGATAATTCTGAACTAGACTATCTGAGTTTTACTGTTATAGGTTATACGATTAAGAAATGGTGCATTAAAGCTGTACCACATAATTGACTATAAATGAATAAATAATTAAAATTTGTTATATTAAATAGTATTATTAATTAGGTGTTACTATTTGTTAAGTGGGTGTTAGAGGATTAGGTGTGTCTACCGGTCCTGTCGTTAAAGGTGAGAAGATATTTTCTTTTCCTCAATTCTTTTTCAAATTTTTCAACTAATTTTTAAGTTCAAGTTGTTGAAACACTTATTAGGTCTCAAATCATTGTCACGGTACACCAAAAAAAAAGTGTTCTCATTTTACATTTGATTTACATACATATATATATATATATATATACGTATTTATAAAATTTGTAAAGCACGTTATCAACATGTACTTTTTTATAACGTTGCGTCAAGAGGAATATCAGCATATTGTGGAACCAAACACATTCTAATTCTGTATTTTTTTGTCACAGTTTTCTAATTTCGTTTTATCGAGTAAGATTTGAGTTTAAGACACCTAATGGAATCAATAAATTAAAAGTCTTTTTTGGACGGCAACGGAAACTCTTTTTTTTAATCCTCCAATAAATGGAAAATTTACACTACACATACATGTGTGCTTGGTCGGTGAAACATTTGACTTTTTTAAAAGTGGATTATTTGTTTTCTATTGTGAAATTTCAAATAACTTTGGGTATTTCTTCTACTAGTCTACATTTTTAGATCAAATTAAACTTTATAACTGTAGTATGATTTTGATGATGAATGTTTTGTTTTAAAATTTATTTAAATTTAGATTGTGAGGGAAAATAGGAAATAATCCATCCGTTCTTTTTTTTTATATATTTTTTGGAGTACACGAAGGTTAAAAAACTCCATAAAAGCTATAAACTGACCTTATATAGAAAATTTATTAAACAATTTACTCATCAATAAAATAAACACTGCAAAGTACATATAACTATAAATACTAAACAAAAGTTAAAACAAATAAAAAATATAGTGAAACAAATATTTTTGTTAAAAAAACATTTTATAAAAGAAACACAGTGAGAATTAAAGACCTTTTCTGTTATTTTCAGATCAAATTCGAAAGAAAACGAAAATTTTGTTCTGCATTCACTTTTATGTCCATCACTTGCGAAAGAGGAATAGAAGGATGTTGCAGCTTCCTATGCAATCGATACTCGTCGTTTCTATTTTATTCAATTAAATAAATACTATAGTTTTAACTAGGAAGGGAGGAGAAGTGGAGAACCATCAAAACAATATATGTGCACTATAACTTCAGGTAATATTGATAGAGATTGATTTGATGGTGTAACGATAAAAATGTGAACACAACAAAACTGATCAAAATTTGGCAGTTTTCTTGAGTTCATGAATTCAGACTTTAATCCTTTTTGAAAATCAAAATTATAAATTAAACGGAAATAGAAATATTCAAAATGACTTAAAATACATATGTTTTGTCAATGAATTCTATTAAACGAGTAGCATAAAAAATGCCATAGGTTAGAGAGTTTGTTATAAAAAAGGTGTGCGGAAGGATTCACTTTGGTTCTTCATTAAGAGAAAAAAAAAAGATTCACTGGTAGTACAGTATTAAAAAATGTTAGTACCAAGTTTTGAGATTTGTATAAAGATGTTTAGAGTTTGAAATTATTCATTTACAAAATTAATGAAAAAAAACTCAGTACTAACCAACAAATCAAACAGAATTGAACAATTGAAAAAAAAAAAAAAATTAGAGGTGGAAATTTGTTTTGTTTGTTCATCTCTGATCATTAAAATATTACAACTAATATGGACCAAATATGATTTTGCCATCTTAACTTCTTTTAAAATTTCCTGAAATATTTAGTATCCTCAAAGATGAATCTTTATTATTTTTCTTTGTTTTTGAATTTTTGTTAAATTATATTCAAAAAAATTAAAAGTTTGTTACATTTTTAATGCATACTTTTCATTATTTTAAAACAAAACTCCAAAAGAATATTGATATCATCGATGTTGTCTTGATTTAAACCATATTTGAGTGCCCCATTCATACTTTAAATTTCCTCCGCTTCTAAGTGTGCTTAACCAGTTTCGAATATTTCTATCAATTATTTTCATCAGTTTTTACATAGATGATGGTTGATTGGTTGTTCACCATGTCTTTATTCTTTAACTAAGTAGCAAAAGATTTTTGGGTAAAGAAAAAAGAAAAGGAAGGATCAATATATATATGATTTTACATTTAATAATTTAATAAAAAGAGAAAGATACACACGCCTTCACCAATAGGGAAAAACTAATTTTCCTTCTCCCTTTTATGGAGTTGTTTACAAATTCCCTTTTGTTTTAACTTTTACGCAATGAAAAAAAAAAAAAAAATTCGTTTGTATAGAAAAATGAAAGTAAAAACAAAAATAAAGAGGGACAAAGTTGGTCGAAACAAATAAAAGAGCGACAGAATTGTCGTTCTCTTATGCCTAAGATTTAAGACATCTCACATCTCAAACAGTATGTGGTCCCCATTCTTATGAAAACTACTTCTCAACTTATAATGGGACCAATTTATCAACTAAAATGGAGATAATATTAGTGATTTACGATACTCAATTAGCGACCCCAAAAAAAAACGATATTCAATTAGGCAGTTTTAGTGATTTTACATATGGGCCGAATAACATTTTGTGTTTGGATCTATAAATAACTCTCATTGGGTACTTCATAGCCCAAATACTTGTACACATGTCTTCGTAATCGTGTAAAATGTGCACACTATGAACTGAGTACATTCATATATCTTAAACTCAATCTCTGCAATCTGCAATACCAGTAAATGTAAATCAATAGTATAAACACAAAACTAACGTTGAGATATATATTAATATTACCGTGAGCGCTAGATTAGAGGTCGAGCAGAATTTATACGAAGACGGCATGCATATTCTAAATCTAGTCCAAGTTTCTGACAGAATTCTATTAAAAATGTGTTTACCTCTTTTGTACCAAAATAAAATATATTTAAGGATTTCAGCTTTTACACACTGTATATTATCTAAATTAAAATATATTTTACTATCTATTTAAATTCAATCGGAACCAATGGTAAACAAAAATTATATGACAAATAGTGTATACTTTTGAATAAAACCTTTAACAGAAACAAATTACAATTCTTGAGGCCTCGTTAAGGTATTGGTAATGATTATATTTATCAATAACTTACAATATTTTTCTCACTTGAAGTTTTTTACAGTTAACGATTTTACCTTATGATTTCACAATGGTGACTTGTAACCAACTATATATATGTCCCATAACTCCCAACAACATATTTTAAAATAAATTAAAACCTTTTTACAAAAAAGCAAAAAAAACAAACAAACAATAAACGTTATAAAAAAACATCCAAAAAAGGCAATCAAACGTAAATAACTAATTAGCTAATTAGGAACAAACTCATGTTCCATGAAACCCGGCAATGTTCTTGTAGCAGAAGCAACCAAAACCCTAGAATGCCCCACCATTGACACTACTCTAATTGCTTCTTCTTCATAAGCTTTTCTCTCTATTTCTTCCCTTTTTGCCCTTCTCCTCCTCTTCGCCGTCACCACCGCTGCCGTCACCACCAACCCTAAAAGCACCACCCCCACCGTCACAGACCCAACAAGCCCTCCAACAACCGATCTCCACCGTCCGATCTTCTCCTTCTTCATCTCCTTTTCTCCTACACCGTTTGATTTCGGATCATCCATCACCACTAAACCAAAATGTCCATTGGTTTTAACGGCGCATACAAACGGCTTCACTTCCCCGGCAAACGTTACTTTTCCGTCAAACTCGAAAGTTGCGCATATTGGCTTATTCAAGAACGTTCTTTCGACCATCGACGGTCCAGAAACATTCCCAAAATCAACGGTGGACGGATATTTAGCATCGGTTAAGAGGAGACTTATCTGATAAGAGCTTCTCACAGTATTCCCCAAAACGACATCGTTTAACGCGTTATAAGCTAAGAGCCCTAGAACCGGAGAGATAAGTTTATAACCGGAGAGATCATAGTTCTTGTAATAAATATCAGACCAGTTTGATCCCAAGCTTTGTCTCACAACCACAAGACGTTCACCACAAGGCTCAAGAATTGCTCCAACGCCAATATGGAACTCTTTGATTTGAGTTCCGTATCGCCGGAGACTACCACACCGGAACCTAACGGCGTCGAGATTTATCCCGGAGTAGTTAGACGGGAGATGAATACGCCGGAGAACTCCGGTCTTGATTGAGTAATGTTGGTTCTTGAAGGAGTTGAGAGTGTAGTCTCTAAGGATGAGATCGAGAAGCCTTGAGGATTCTTTGAGAGCTTCTTGAGTAGTAGTAGAAGTGGAAGCTTCTAGATGAGAAGAAAGGAATGAGAATAATACGATTATTATTAGTTTAAGAGAGGGATAATAGAGTTTTGTAGTTGCTGCCATTTTCGATATTGGTGGAGTCATTGTTGTCGTTTGAATGTTGTGGAGAGGACATGAGAAGAAGAAGTGTAGAAGAAGACTTTAGTTAGATCGATCATAAGATATGGTCTTTTTTTGAGCTCGATGAAGGCTTTGGATTGAAGGTAAATGTTTTGCTTTACAAATATATTTATGTATATAACCAATATGATTCTTTTGGGATGAAGGCGGCGTGGATTGTTTTGAGTAAAGTGTACGTTTACATGTATATCATTAAAAGTATATACTCTTATATGCTTTTGAAACCAACAAAAAGGTATACATGTTTTCAAAGTAAGAGAACTAAGTATATATACTTTTTATTTTCTGGGAAATTAAAACATTCTTCAAAGTATGTATTAAATATTGCCAAAATTTTAGGGTGTGGTAGAAAAGTAGGTCACTGTTTAATGAAATATAATGCAAGAAATAGTGATTTTCTATCCGATTTCATAAAAGTTACGTTTTAGAAATATTTTCTGTTTGTAAACAAGTGAAGTATAAAACGATTTGTCCTATATGTATATATGTAGTTAAAATCTATTGTTAGTTTTTTTTCCAGTAATTTTTAATTTTGATTAAATTTTATATGTTAGTATCACATTTTCAAGTCTAATATCAATTTTCTTAACATCAAGATGTTCTTCTAAATAATATTGGTTACGTATAGAAATATAATCTCGTGCATCGTGATAGTCATAATCTAGTTTATATCAAAACCGAGTGACTATTATTTATATATCGGCGTGGTAACCATTTTTATAGAAGCTGTGAATTGGCAGTATATTTTGTGAAGTGACAAGGAAGGAACCACTTAAAAAATCATCATAGCGTCTAATAGTATTATAGTACTTGCCATATTTATTGATAACTCTTGAGTCAGCAAAGTCATTTTCTGATAATAAAATGAAATTTGCCAATCAGATCAAATCAATAGTTTGAATGCTAAAACAGAAAAAAAAAAACAAAAAATTGCAACAAATTTCCTCGTTGAAGCAAATGAACGAGAGATATATATCCTCTCTCAATCAATGATGGATATACAAGAACTGATTTGTTACTAAAAGGAGTTATTAGTTAAAAAAAAAAAGATAATATAACCTCAAGAACAAGTGGCAAAACCTCTCAAATATGAACTAAATCAGCTGAAATTAGCATTGCTCTTATAGGTCTGACCGGCGCTCCAGCTAGAGGGAGCAGCATTCCAAGCGTAGATGGTCTGACGAGTGGTGTATGAGGTGATTCGGAACGAGAGAGATTGACCATAGAGAGAAGAGAAAGCTTGGTATGAAGCTCCCCAGTTATGGCTCATGTTGATCCAGCCTGTACGGCTACCTTTCACAGCCAAGGTCTTGATGTCACCTGGACCACCTACGTTCATCACATACACAAGTAGCCAATATCCATTTCCTTCAAACTTGAACCTTATTCCTCCGGTCTTTTTACATGCAACTCTGCATAATATATGTTAACAAATACGTGTTTTAGTATGTGCAAATTATGGTGCATTCCAACAATTAAAAGATTTATACAACACATTAAATATCTATTCAATTCAAATTCAGTAAGGATATATAATTTTACTTTTCAGATGAAATATGTTGTAACTACTTAGTGGTGGATTTCATGACTAAACTAGAATATATAGACCAATTATACCTAACAATAAATAGCTAATCCGAACCAAATTTTGGGAGTGCAAAAAAAAAAACTCAAACTATAAACCATTTTTAGAGGTTTTCAGTTGACGTCTCACGTCTATGTACCATAAAACTTTAGTCCTTGTATATATATATTTATGTATATACCTATTTCCAAGAGATTAGAAGGTGTGATATATATGTACATAATGGTCTAGTGGATGTTACCTGCGGTATGAGATTGGGACGATGCCAGCCTTCCAGTTAGCAATCTTCATGAAAGCCGGTTTAGCCAAATCAAAATGGACACGTGGTGGATTACACCATCCACCATTGTTTGAATCTTGTCCCCAATTTGGTGGACATATGTTGGTCGCAGTCACCACGGTGGTTGGTGAACCGTAGTAGCAGTTGGGTGACGACACACACTTTATCTGATAACATTGGCCGCACGAATAACCGTCGTTGAAAAGGGTTGTGCTCAGCGCAACCGTTGATGCACCGTAGCCGCTGTCCCATAGGTTACCATAGCCACAAGCCCCACCTGATGTTATGATCATAAATATAATTAATTAATAGAGCTTAGGTAACAAATTACTCTGTTTCAATATATAAGATGTTTAAGGTGATTACAGTATTTTTGTTTCAGTTTATTTGATTTCTCACATTTCTATGCAAAATCTTGAATGTATTTTAAACTTTATGATCGTTTATATTTTGTAATGTATTTTGTCATTGGGTGAATCATATTTTATGTCTTATTTTTTTCTGTAAAAACTTAAAAAGGTAAATCATATGTACATTTTATGTAAAACATCATATATATTGAATAGAGGGAGTAGTAATCATCTTATTAATATATAATACTGTTGCATGCATAAACTGTATATAGTTTGTGTTCTAAAATCTAAATACAATATGATGTAGAAGTATTTAAATTTTACCCATAGTTGCGCTGGCGGTCTCGTCACCATAGAAAGTGGCTGAGGCCTGACGCCACGGTGTCCCGGCATATGCCGCCGTTGATGTTCCGATCATTGCCATCATCGATAGAATTACCAAGCACTTGCGATACAAATTTTGATCCATATCTTTTTCCTGTTCTTTTGAGGGCTCCTACTCTTGTGTACTCTTTGAAAAGCCAAGTCTTGTGATTGCATAGCATCTCATATATATAATGAATACAATGGATTAATAAATCTTCCCTAAAATGAAAGGTAAAAAAGATTGGTGTCAACGTGAGAGACACTAAGAAAGAAGAGTGTGAACTAGTAAGCAACGGACGTGCGTTCATGTTTGTTTTTAGTCCGCGCCTCCCTTACCATTTTTTTTTTTTTTTTTTTAGTTTTATACTCTTAACGTTTTCATATTTTATTTGTTTAGGTCAAATTTATAACAAAGAGGTTAGATGGATATCATAGCATTTCATAGATTAATCATTAATAGCCGATTAAGGAGGTTGTTTAATTGGTATTTATGCAACACGTACTCCTATTCGGACCAAACACCAGAATATGTAAATTAGTCTATTTTCCACAACCAGTATTTCTTAAACTTAAAACTTATCAATCTATTGCATGATCTTATAAAAAAAAAACAAATTTGATTTTGCAATTATTAATTCAACTTTCAAAATGAAAGAAATATTAGCAATAATAATGTGTATTATATGTATACAAGAAACAATATGTATTTTACAATACTTACAACTACTACACATTAATACATTATATATACTATATATATATATATATATAGTATACCCTATATGTTTAATTTTGTATCCCACTTGTGATTCGCATTGAACCTGAGAGATAAAGGGCGGTTCGAGGATAACGTCAAGAGAGCAACCTCTACTTAATGTTTTTCGCAAATAGGTGTTTCGTACTAAATTAGTTACTACTAGATATTTAAAGTTGACTATAAATTAAGATCACCATGTCATGAAACCGCTGGTACTATCCAGCTTGTCTTACTCGTTGATGTTTCAGCAATTAATCCTTCGGAAACTGGATGTTAATTGTTAACTATACATTTTTCAAGAGACATTTTGAGAAATATGTATATATGATGATTCAATATCAGAATATAGTTGGAAACAAAAAATTCATTTCTCTTCTGTTTGTATGCTTCACATGCATGCTGTGGGCTCTATGAGCTAAGCGTTTGTATTTCTCATTGCCTATGGATTTATTTTTTAAGAAATTTTTTACCAGTGCTTCTCTAATAATCATGTGCTTAATCTTCTGACGCCATCATCTATGTTTTGGTACATTGATGTTTGATGACATCGTTATTGATGAGGTTGCTAGCTTGTGTTGCATCTGGTGTACTATCATCGCAAGAGAAGATCTATGATCTTCTTCAATCATGTGGCCAAATATCTCTGCTCCTCCATGTGTCTCACTCTCTCTAATTCGCTACCGCCTCGTTGATTTTGAAGAATATTTAATTTAGTCAATGCAATCTTCAATCTATCTTCTTAATTCATTTAGTCGGATTTATTTAGATGTAGCCTATATCATGTAGGTGGAGGATATAGTTTTGAGGAGAAAACCTTTCAAAGGAAAAACACTATCTAACATTAACAATGAGCACTCAACAATAAGCCAAATTACACTAAAATCACATTATTTTATAGTAGCTAACAACTCAAATAATATACACTATTACAATTTACAAGAAAACCTTTCGAATGAAAAATATTATGTAACATTAACTCTAAGAACTCAACAATAAGCCGAATCATTAAAAAGCTTATGATCGTAGTAGCTAACAACTCAAATAATATATACATTAAAGTTTACTACAACTCAAATGTCGAAACAGTTACTTTTCATGCTATTTTTTTAACTTCTTATATATATATGGCTACATATTCACTATTTTATCTTTAAGCTCCGAAATATTGATCTTTATTCCATTGTCGACCTGAAAATTAGAAACCATGTCCATGATAAGAGTCAAGATTCATGGGTACTATTATACCACTATCCATTATCCAACTACAAATTTAATAAGTAGTTTTACTAAAAAAATTGAAATATAGAAAAAAATTATCAGAGATAAATAGATAATATGAACTTCATTGTTATTTTTGCTAACTGATGAGGGGGAAATAGCAATTTTGTTTTTTGGAAAGCAAGCCAATAATGGTAAAAACTATGATATGAAACCAATATATGTAACATTATTCCAGAACTAATATTTATTAGTAATAATTTTACCTGATAAACAATGGTGTGCATGAACCTCTGTTGCAGCTTAGTTGAGAGGCAACTAACTACATTAAGCCTTTGTTCTTGAGCCAACATTTGAAGAACACTCGAGAGAAGATACTTGTTTCGTACGACACAACAACTTATGATGACCTCAACACCAACCATACAAGGCATGACCACAACCGTTATGTGTTTGTCATCTACACATGAGCAGCTTGATGATAATGTTGATGATGATGATAAACTACTAGTGCATTCCTCTGTAGTATTTGTTGGGCCTGGTATCGATTTTTTTAACCGATCTCTCTTTTCTTTGAGTTCTTTGATTTTGTTTTCTAAGTCTTTGATGTAGTTCACTGCCTGGGAAATGTGATCTGATGTCGAGCGTTTACCCTATATATTAAACGATATGGTAATGTGAAAAACTAGTAATATTTGAACCAGTAAAAAGAAAATTAAAGAATGTTAAAAAAAAAAAAAAAAAAAATAATAATAATTAAAGAATGTTTGAAGAGGATTTTTCTTTGATTACAGATCCGAATTCGAGAGTATGACACCATTTTTGAAAGAAGAAAAAGGTATTTGTCTGAAATTACTAGTTAAATCCAAAATCTCTGGCCCAAACTTCATCTGATTTTCTTTTAAAACTACTTAAATAAGTTATACAAATATAATTCGTCCAAAAAATAAAAAATTAAACAAATATGTACCGTTACTGAATATTCAAAAGTTTATTAGTATGAACGAATACGTAAAATGAAAGTAGTTAACTATGTGTATATACTGTATGTGGAAGATTAAAGTATGTGTAAAATATACTGGCAGCACAATATATGGAAGATTTATAAAATATATCAAATGGAAGAATGAATGAATTAATTATACCTAAGGTTATATATTTTCCATTTCAATAAACAAAAAGTTGCTAAACTAATCATTTTCGGTTTGACTAAAAGGTGAATAATATATGGATCAAACAAGAAAATAGTTATATTAATCAAGACAATCAAATAAAATATCTTTTACATAAAGTTACCTGGATATATTCAAATGGCAAGAGAGATCTTAGACTTTTGAAAAGAGATGAAACTTCTTGTCTTCTTTGTCTTTCAATGTCTCTATGTTTCATCTTCTTACTTTCTCGATCATCATCTCTTTTATTGGCTTCACTCGCACACAGACTTCGTTTCTTATTGTTTCCACCATTTTTGTTTGTGATGGTATTGCAAACATCTTGGTTTTGGTATGGTATAAACGGAGAAAGAAGAAAAGAATCAGAAAATAGAAATTCATCTTCGTTGATTGAATTAGGCATAAACATTGATGGAACAAAATCCATATTTTCTTTGATTTTGGTTTGATTTTTGTAGTAGTGTTGTGACTTCCCGACTTGTGTGCGTCTTCTCTTTATATTGGTCTCCAAGATTTGTTTCTTCTTCCTCTTTTATTGGACAGATGTGAATCATGTGATGACAGGTTAGTGATCGATCTCGAAGAAACTAAAATCTCCATAAAATATGAGTAGTTGGGATTAAATTAATAACGATTATAGTAATAATGATAATATGAGTACTACTATTAAATAAAACTTGGCGCTGTTCATTTAGTGTCTATTAAATATTCACGTCAAACGGAGATGGGAACATATGTTTTAAATGTGCTTGAACATGCATATCAACTTCATTACACATCACCCAAAATTTCAAATCGAAATTAATTTCGGTTTCACAATAATTCATATACATTCGATTTCATAAAATATTTTTTTTACAGTTTAACATTTTGTTCATGTAAATTAAATTTTACAAAATCTAATTAAATACTATAATTTCATATATCTTATTAATTTATTAAAGAATTATGGTAAAACTGAAATTTTGTTTAAAATTTTGTATTAAACGACTAAAAGGACACTTAATTTGAAACACAAAATTCAGCTCTAAAAGCACACTTATTTTAAATAGAAGGATTAATGCATTAAATAATTATGGAAAAATGGAAAATTTTCAAAAAAAAACTTTACTGAAATTTAAAACAATATTTAATCTAAAATAAAATATTAAGACTATAATGACACTTAGTTTTAAACAAAAAATATTAATGTTATATTTTATATTGAAAACGTAACTTTTATATAATTTAAACAATTCAACCATGGTAAAAAGTACTGCAAAATATTAATGGTCATACAAATTAAATAATTCAATTATATGTATAAACACTTTAAAATAGAATAAAAATATGTGAAATAGAATAAAAATAAACTTTTAAAAAGATGTATACTCTTGTCAAACTTGGGTGCTTTTTTGCTCATTTTATTTTATTTTATTTTATTTTGTCCTAAACAAACTCTTTTATTTATCAAAAATAATTATGATGTAATACAAAGTATTTAAAGCATCTTTAGTCGGGATACTTTACAGCTAGAGTTGAGATTTCGGATCTAAGCTGAATATTACTAGTTCTTGCATGGATGCATTGGATGACCAATCAAACATTTACTTTATTTCTTTTCTTGGACCAAACATTTACTGTTTTAGACGAAGACCGATTTTTATTTATTTATTTATTTATATTTAGACCGAAGATATTGATTTGTCTCAATTAATTGGTCTTGGCTTCTTGCTACCCATTGGTAATGCCATCTCTTTTTCCTTTATTTTGAGTAGTCATATGTCAAGGTTTGTAGAATTGTTTTTTTTCCACAGCTAACTGAAAATAAAAAGATTGACATTTAATTACTATTATATACTATAATATTTTTCGATATAAGATTTTATATCACTTAATAACGATTATTTTTTAATCATCTAAATTTGACTAACTCTTTTTATTTTTACTGTCAACACTTGATTAATTCCTTTTTATGGAACTCAAAATTTAAGTTTTTAACGATAGAGATATTTTAGTTTATATAATTATAATTTTAAAATAATTTATTATTTGTTAAATTTTTTTGAAGTTATCGTACCTGCAAATATCTTTTTTATCGCAAGTAACGAGCTATCAAATTTAAGTCGGCAGATATAATATTAAAGTTGCGTTGAATTGAATAGTCAAAAATCCACTCTTTAACGAAACAAAAAAGTAAAATCTAGAATGAAAAAGTTGTTTTAAATCTAGTATTTAAAGCAATCTTATTATTTACTATTAATCACTATAACGAGTAGTTTAGCTCATTCATATATTTATATAATATACCGAAAATATAAACTTTGCTTTCTTTAGTAACTTTCTTATCAATTGTTTTATTTACTTAATGCGCTAGGTTTTCTTGTAATTTATATATTTTTAAGTTTAGAAAACAAACAAATCCCCCAAAAAATAATTAGTAGATTAATTTGGACTTCGGAAATGTATTTAATTAGTAGTATTTGTTTCTAACTCTAGATTTAATTCCGACAGTATTACACATCCATTTAAACTAGAGTAAACATTTTGTCGCACTAATAAGTTAGTGTAGTAAAAAGGAGATTAAGAAAGATTTTTGTATTTAATAATATTAACTAATGTGACGCGCAATAATTAAGGAGTGTAATTGCAGATGCTAACGTGTACACTGAAAAAACCATAGAATGGTTTGCAATAATTGTTAGTGAAGTAAATACTATTGTAATTAATATATTAAATGTAAGAAGTTGTGTTTCAGGATTAGGTCTGACATTTTGGTATATGGGGTCCCTTTACTTTACATATCCTATTTGATCTTCATGCACCTACAAATTTGTAGGTGGTGACTGATGATAACATGATCCATTAAGATGGTTTTACTATGGTACCTTAAATTTTGGTTCACATCTAAAGCTGGTTATAAAATATCAGAACCAACCTGAATCCAAACTCACCTTTTTGTTTCAGTCTGAGCTCACATTTGTTTTAGTAGTGAGCCCATTTTAAATTGGGGCAGTTGACCAACTGGACCAGTTAGCCCAACAGAATCTGTTTATATTAGTTTTTTTTTTCTCTTCTTAAATAAACGTTCATTAGACTTTATAGATACAGTTTTAGATTTTGGACACTTAAGTGCTAAATTACATTACATAGCTGTGAAAAATAAGCCGAACATAGAATTCAATTTTTTAACCAGACATTAACTTAAAGATTAGTGGAAGAAACCGAACAAAATTGTTTTCTCCTGGATTTTTACAACCTTGATGCAGACTAATCTAAGTGGTTTATTTGAAGATCATCAAGTCTCAACTTATAATGATGATTAGTAGTGAAAATCTAAATGGTGATTTAGTTTAACTTGCTCATATATAGTAAAAATATTAGTTTGCTTAATGAAGATACAAACTATGAATCCGAGCTTTGATCTAACCTAGAAGAAGAAATTTTTAACAGTGAAACCGAGTCTTTGCTTTAACAGCTAACACTAAGACGATAGCATTTGACACCGTAAAATCCCAACTGATTAAATGATTCTCCATGCCTTTCCAAAAACTACATTAATACAAAAAAGGAGGCAACAAAATCATTACAAGTTACAAAAATTGCTTCTAAACTTAACCTGGAATCGCTGAAGACCGGTCCAACTGCGGAAACAAGCAATTTTACACTACACTAGATAGAATAAAAGGATGAAGAAACTACTACAGTCTACTACTAAAAGTACAACAACAAAGCCAAAAATGAAAGAACAGAAGAGAGCCTTACTTCGATATTGATTCTGAATTTGTTCTCTTTCTGTTGTTCCCTACACTCATTTTCACTCAATCAACCACAATTACTTTTCGACGTTTCGATTTGGCTGGTGCTTTGGCTTTACTTTGCTTCACACTCTTCCTCCTTTTCATTTCAGTCACCCGCCAGTCATCATCGTCATCATCAACATCCTCCTCCTCCTCCTCACTAGAATCAAAATCATCATCATCATCACCAACTTCATCATCATAATAATATTCCTTTGGAGCAAATTTCACCGGAGCCGGTTTCATTGGAGAAGGTTTCGTTGGAGCAGGCTTCATTGGAGAAGGTCTCATTGGAGCAGACTTTGGTAAATCATTGACTGGAAAACTAATCATTTCTTTGAATCCTATTGGAAAGAAACCCCAACAGCAATAGTAAGTATCCTCGTCCGTAACTGGCGGTGGAGAAGGAACCTTCACCGCTTGGAAAGCTCTCCTACAGCTCTTAGTTTGGCATTGAAGCACGCTTTCTTCATACATGTCTGGATACTCGTAAAGCACGAAGCAGTATGGACAAGTCGTCCAAAAACTTTGTATCTCTGGCTCAGAATCAGATCTTGTAGTAGTAGCCCCACTCTTTGGAGTCTGTTCAGTAGATGGAGTTTGGTTAGAGACCTGAGTTGGTTGAGAGACTGGAGCAGGCAGAGGCGGGGATGGAGTAGTAGATACTGGTGGAACCGGAGCGGGAGTAGTAGACACCAGAGATGGATGGAATGATTGAGTTGAGTTGAAGACTGGAGAAGGAAAACTAGAGGCTGCAGGTGGCTGAGAAGGACGGGTTGATTGACATGCTGGTGGTGGCTGAGACATTGGCAACGACTTAGAGGCTGTGGGTGGCTGAGATACCGGAAAGAGGTTAGAAGTCAGTGGTGGCTGAGATGCTGGGAATGGGATAGAGCTTGATGGTGGCTGAGACATTGGGAATGGGTTATTAGAGTTTTGCAATGACTGAAACACCGGCAAAGGTGACGGAGTCACCAGCAAGCTTTGTGATGACTGAGACACTGGCAAAAGATTAGACTTTTGTGGCGACTGAGACACCCGGAATGGGTTACTAGAGTTTTGCAATGACTGAGACATTGGCAAAGGCTTAGACTTTTGTGATGACCCAGTCACTGGAAATGGCTTAGAGTTTGATAATGGCTGCGACATTAGGAATGAGTTTGAATTTGACAATGGCTGAGACACTGTCAAAGGTTTAGACTTTTGTGTTGGCTGAGACATCGGAAACGCCTTAGAGGTTGATAGTGGCTGAGACACTGGAAATGAATTAGAAGCCAAATGTGACTTAGAAACTGCCTGAGGTTTAGAGACTGCATGCGACTGAATTGAGCGAGTTGGCTGAGATACAGAAGGCAACAAGGAGAGCTGAGCAGCTTCACTGGACCTACTAGATGACTGAAACTGCCTAACTGGCTCAGAGGATTGCCAATGTGCAGGCTCAGACGTTGGAGTAGGCTTAGATGGCCTATGAGATGATGCTTCATAAGATCTACTAACATGCCGTTCTTGCTCAGCAAAACGACGACTAGACTGAACTCTTTCACTTGCATTATTCAAATTAATCAATCTCTTTTCTTCCACAGGTCGTTTCCAATCACTACTTGAACCACTACTTTGCTCTTCACCAAATTGTTGACGCCAAGAAGCTTGTTGTTGCTCCTGCAATATCTGCTGATCCAATTGTGATCTTTGAGTCTGAGTAGCAAAATGTGGTTGATGAAGCTGAAACGACATCGTTTGATTATTCTGATTGTGATTCTGATGCTGAGGTGATTGAGATTGAGATTGAGGAGACTGAGACTGAGTTTGATTGAAAAGCTGAAATCCTAATTGACCGAGTTGACCAAATTGACTCAGATGCAATTCTCTATCATACAATGCCTTACGAGAAGAATCAGAGAGTACATACCAAGCATCAGAGATTAACCTAAAAGCTTGTTCTGAATACGGAAACCGATTCTGGCTCGGGTTAAGCATCACAGCGAGTCTATTATACTGAGTCGCCACGAGTTCGGGATTGTGAGTGAGACGAACGAGTCGGAGTAAGGCGTACCAGTCAGGGAGATTGCCGGTGTTTACTCTGATTCTTGATTCTCCGGCGATTAGAGTATCGGCGACGGCGAGGATTAGCTCCGCGTGGTCTACGAGTGAGTGATCGGCTTCGCCTGCGCGGATCGCGTAAGTTTTGAACCGTTTAGGTCTCTGCTTAAGATAAGCTTCTCCGCCATAGCTAACCATCGTTTGGCATCTTCTCCGTTACCTCCGCCGCCACCACCGCTCATCATTTTTTACAGTCGGAGACACAATCTAAGTTTCGAAATCTGATGGAACACAAAACGCGAAACGGCACCGTCTTCAAATGGGTGACTTATCCTATCACACGTTGTTGTTTTTTTCTGTAGAAGTCCAATTTCAGACTATTATGTTCAAAAGATATATTTCAAGGCCCAAATGCATTTGAAAAATTATTCTGGAAATTTGTATGTTGCAACATTCAGAAGAATCTGATCATCTTCCTTCTTTATCTCGAGTGATCCACATTCAGATTGCATGTGTATATCCACTACATTCGCATTTATAAATGTTGGTCATATATAGTTTTGTCTAGACATGCCACATGATATGAAAGTTATTGAAATACTCTATTGGAAGCATCTGCTTTGATAACCTGAATTTTTGGAAAATCGATCTTTGGTTTCCTTCCAAATTTTCTGCGGATTTTTCTTGGCTGTCATAGTTGTTTTAACGTTGGGCTTAGTTGTGTAATTGTGTTTAGAATTTTTTTAGAAAAAATCATCGAGTTGGCTAAAACTCAATCTTCGTATTAAAAGAAAAAAAGGTAGAAGAAAATGAATGCACCACTAAATCCAAATATTAACGCACTGTAGGTAGCTCTTGTGATGATCAAATGCTACTTCTCCATTTGGTTCCAAGTTGGAGCTTTGTTGGAGAAAAAAAAAACGACTAACGCTTTAAACATGTATTATCAATGCCTAATCTTTGATCAAGGGAGATTATGGATTAAAATTCAGAATCTTTTTTGTTAATAGGAAAAACCATTTATTTAGTAAAACCAATGAAACTCAAAACATTTTATACAAGTGTAAACTGATAAATATTCTCTAAGTTTCCAATCACTTTCTTAGACAAATATATTTCTTTATATGAAATTATAAAATTTTGTATTTTATGCATGTTGGTACGTTATCATTAAACCAAATTTAGACGAAAAGCTACCACTATATGAGGTTGTGGATGAAGGAGATGAGGTGGATAAGGTTGATGAAGCTGAAACATAGAAAAATATAGAAATATCAGCTGAGGATGAAGAAAAGAAATTACCATAGAATATTGATGAACAACTACCAAAGTCCTCAATCATAAAAAAGTAGAAAAAAATAATATCTAGGTAACATTGATTCCAGGCCCAACTTTGTTAATTTGTAGTGCATGCATTGCCAAATGATAAATATTCTTAAACTTAATACATAATGAGATTAAATGCTTTAATCATATGGCTATGATTAATTTTTTTATTTATAAAGAAGCCACAATCACAATGTAGTAAAATGAAAGCACACGAGAGGAGCCCACATGATGATTCATGATTCACAATTCCTATTACATAAACGACTAAACCGCAGCCATCTCAAGTCTCAACTTGGGGCGTAAACACAAACGAAGCCAAATCCATTTGGTCTACTTATCAACTTCTGTCTCGCATGTTGCAAATTCCCCTTATTATTTAATTTCATATCAAAAGGATATATCTCCTATAAATTTTGTGGCTTGAGCAATTTCGAAGAAATAAACGGACATTATTCGATATAGATTTCTTTGTATATACTTAATAAATTTTCGACATTATTCAAGTCTTTTTTTTTTCTTGTTATTTATCAAACAAAAAAAGAGAGTTGATATAGAATACCATCTACTAGTGAGTTTTTTTTATTATGTAAAATAAATTGAGTTTTTCATTTACTTTTTTTCCATAAAGAGAGAATTGTTTTATAATTTTGGCCAGTTTAGTTAAAACTTCTAAAGATTTGTTTGAACTAGTATTGTTAACCACTCATAACAAAAAAAAATATTCTACAATTCAACATTACATTTGCATTTTTCATTTTTTAATATATAGTTTTTCCAATCCTTTTATTACACCAATTAGTATGAACATGTACACTTATCCTTCTCATTTTAGCTAGTAATTAACTACCTTATATATTTAAGTTTTTAATTAGAAACTAAAATATTCGAAACCACAGCTCTCATATGTAAAAAAAGAAGAAAGAAACAAAACAAACAACAAAGATCCGAAATCATTTAAGATTCACAGATTCAATAGTCACTACTACTCAATAATTTCACTCATTCACTCCAATTCAATAAAGATTCTCCATTTGGACCGCACATCTGGAACATACAGTATTTTTACATATAATCCAATTACATATCCCCCCAAAAAAAGCACTGCTCTGCACACCAATTAGATAATTACTCCCATAAGTCCCATACTATATTTTTCATGTTTTTATTATCAAGTTTTATATATAAAAAAAAAACAGAAAGATTCCAGAGAGAATCCAAAACTTCAGGGACCCAGTTATTAAAAAGAAGGAAAAACAAAAAAGGGTATTATAATAATTTGCACATTTCCTCTCCCTCCAAAAAATCTCAACGACCCAAAATCAAAGGAACAAACGAGCGTACGAAAAAACAGGTCAGAAATTAAACAAAAATCCAAAAAAATAATTCGAATTTTCCACTTTAACCTAAATCCAAATTTTTCTCTCTTTCTATTTCACTTTCAATTTCTTCGCCGTCAGATCCAAATTATCCGTTAAACCCGACCCGATATAGCTCCGATTTTGATTTAAACACTTCACATATTAACCCAAACAATGACTTCACTACAATGACCCGAACCGAAACAAACCGGAGCCGGAGCTCCAATTCAAATTCAAATTCAAATTCCGGTGACGGCGGAAGAACCACCGCGATGAGGGTTATCGTTCCGCTACAAGGCGTAGTTCAAGGTCGTGGTGGTTTATTCTTAGGCTCTGTGATTCCTTGTGCTTTCTTCTACTTTCTTCAGTTTTACCTAAAACGAAATCGGAAAAACGAATCCGATAACTCCGGTGACCAAAACTCCTCCGCTTCAACACCAGATTCGGTTACGAATTCGGGTTTTCCGGATCCGACCCGGTCACAATCCGCTGGACATCTCACGGAGCTTGCTGGCACTGCGTTACCTCGTTCTCTCTCTCGGATTCTCCTTTCTCCGAGACATTCCGGTGGAGCTGTTTCGGTTTCGGGTCGGGTTAATTCTGTTATCAAATGTGGAGATTCGCCTTACCACGTTGGTCAAAAACGGGTCGAAGAAGATCCGTATGATGAATTGGGTAATCCGGAGGGAATTATCCAACTTGGTTTAGCTCAAAACAATAAGGTTGAATCCAAATTCCTTCAAAAAAATTCAAACTTTATTATGATTTTAACTGTCTCTTTCTTATAACAGCTGAATTTGGATGATTGGGTTATGGAGAATCCAAAAGAAGCAATTTCAAATGGATTAAGTATTAGTGGCATTGCTTCTTATGTGCCTTCTGATGGACTTATGGAACTCAAAATGGTGTGTTTCTCTCTAACCCTAAAGTTCTCAACTTTTGTGTTCATTAGTCCTTCCTATGTTCATTGGAGTGTTTTGAGTCAATCTTGAATCTTCTTGAGATGCTTAGATGTGTTGTTCTTAAGAGAAGTTCTCTGGAATTATGGACAGGCATTGGCAGGATTCATGAATGAAGCAACTAAAAACTCGGTTTCTTTCGATCCATCACAGTTAGTGTTAACTTCTGGTGCATCATCCGCCATTGAGATTCTTTCTTTCTGCTTAGCTGATTCCGGAAACGCCTTCCTTGTTCCAACTCCATGTTCCCCCGGGTAGAAATTTTAGTTCTTTCCTCTATACTGTTTGGTTGGATAATGCTATGAGAGGTATTGAATCTTTGATGGTGTTGTGTGTTACAGATACGATAGGGATGTTAAGTGGCGAACGGGAGTGGATATCATACACGTTCCTTGTAGAAGTGCGGATAATTTCAACATATCGATGGTTGTGCTAGACCGAGCTTACTATCAAGCCAAGAAACGAGGTGTTAGAATCCGTGGGATTATAATCTCAAACCCTTCAAATCCAATGGGAAGTCTAATGAGCAAAGATAATCTCTATGCTCTTTTGGACTTTGCTCGTGAGAAGAACATTCATATAATCTCAAACGAAATCTTCGCTGGGTCAGTCCACGAGGAAGATGGAGAGTTTGTTAGCATGGCTGAGATAGTTGATACGGAAGAGAATATCGATAGGGAAAGAGTTCATATAGTGTATGACCTCTCGAAAGACTTGTCTTTCCCGGGACTTAGATCCGCTGCTATCTACTCGTTCAACGAGATTGTTATATCCGCTTCAAAAAAGCTCACAACGCTCTCACCTGTCTCATCTCCAACTCAACATTTACTCATATCCGCAATCTCTAAACCAAAGTTTGTTCAGAGGTTTGTGAAATCAAACAGGCAGAGATTGCAGAGTAGATACACGGAGCTTGTGAAGGGGTTGAAAGATTTAGGTATCGAGTGCACAAGAAGCAATGGAGGGTTTTACTGTTGGGCTGATATGCGAGGATTGATGTCGTCTTACAGCGAAAAAGGTGAGATTGAGCTATGGAACAAGCTCTTGAACATTGGCAAGATCAATGTCATACCAGGTTCGTCTTGTCATTGTATCGAACCGGGATGGTTCCGATTCTGTTTCAGTAATTTGTCTGAGAGTGATGTTCCTGTAGTTATGAAACGTATTAGAAAAGTTTGTGAAACATGTAAATCTCAAAATTGATTTATGCTATTTGGTTTTCTTTTGATGAAAAGAATTAATCTTTTTTATAGAATTACAAATTTCATTGAAAGAATTAAAACATTAAACCGGAAAAAAATCACAAATCACAAAAAGAATGTTTTGTCATGATGAATCAATTCCATTTCTGACCAATTCAAGAATCTGCACAACCTCTGCCATGCTTGGTCTCTTCAATGGATTCTCAGTTGTACAAAACAAACCTAACTTCATAACTTGAATAAGCTCATTCTCTTCAAACCCTCTCAATCTTCTATCAAAACAATCAGAAGCAGAACCAGTCTCCAACAAATCCCTCACATGATCTCTCAAGATCAAAACCTCGTTTGCGGAAGGCGACTCCACCGGTTTCCTACCTGTAACAACCTCAAGAAGAACCACACCGTAGCTATAAACATCACACTTGTCACTCACTCTCAAACTCTGAGCTAGCTCTGGAGCTACATACCCAACCGCATTGTGGAACTTGGTTAAACCGAAACTGTTCAAAACCGGAAGAAACTTCTCCAAACCGTAATCTGATAGCTTTGCTTCGTATCTTTCATCAAGAAGTATGTTTGTAGACTTAACATTGAGATGAAGAATCGGAGGTTTACAATCATTGTGAAGGAAAGAAAGCGCCTTTGCAGTTCCTAACGCGATTTGGAATCTTCTATGCCAATTCAACTCTGTGTTTCCACTGCTGCTGTTGGTTCTAGGGAAGATTCTCGGGTGTAGATTATCGTAAAGGCTTCCGTTTGAGACAAACTCCGAAAGAATTAACTGCATTGTTGATGAAAAGTAGTAACCTTGGAAAGAAGCAAGATTCGTGTGACTTAAACCACCAAGCCTTCCGATTTCTTGCTCAAACTCTTCTTGGTTTTCGATTCTTCCTAAAGTCTCGAGCTTTTTCACTGCAATGGAAACACCTCCTTCGAAATAAGCTCTATAAACCGTTCCAACCGAACCAATCCCGATTATGTTATCCTTGTCTAGCAAAGCTTTAGTCCCCGCCTCCCAATCTTCATACTTTGAAGGTAAACTCTTGCTAAACAGAACAAGTTTCCCGAACGTTACGCCGCCATTATTACCAGATTCGGTTGAAGCCAGGGTTGTTGTTGTGGTATCGAACGTGACTATTTCTTCTTCGTTGTTGCGCTTTTTCCGCATTTTACGAGCTCTAAGGTTCAAAACAACGACTAGACAGATACCAACCAAGATCACAGCAGCAGCTACGATAACAATGATAACAGAAGTGCTTAGAGCTTTGGTTTTTCTTGATCTTGATCCGGTTTTGAGAGCGTTATTGCACGGTGTTTCGAGAGGATCACCGCATAGGAAAGGGTTGTTGGAAAACGAAGAAGGTCCCGAAGCTTGGATCTTTGGGATAACTCCAGAGAGGTTGTTGTAAGAAACATTGAAACGTGTCAGTCTATTCAAGTTCGCGAGGGAAGACGGAATAGGACCCGAAAGCAAATTCTCCGAAAGATCGAGGAACTGGATTCTTGAGAGGTTTCCAAGATTAGACGGAATGCTTCCATTGATTCGGTTCCGATGCAGATCAAGAATCTCTAAGTTTGTTAAGTTGAGTAGATTCTTAGGGATCTCTCCTTCTAAACCATTCCCAGACACATTTCTGCAACAAAAAGAAGAATCCAAAACAGAAAAATATTAAAGGGCGATTGTCTAAAATGGATCATTTCGAAAATTTATTTCCAAACGAAATCCATTAGTAAGATTTAAGACTTACAGTTCAAGAAGTAGTCTGCAATTGGATATATCATCCGGAATATCACCAATGAGATTGAGATTATGCAAACTCAAAACCTGTAGATACTCGAGATTCCCGAGCTCTTGCGGTATCTTCCCATTGATAAAGTTATCTCCTAATCTGATCACAGAGAGCTTCTCCATCGTCCCTATACCAACAGGTACACTCCCATTGAGCCTATTCGATTCCAAGTCCAAAACCTTAAGACTTTTGCATCCGGTGATACCGTTAGGTACGTTACCAATTAACTCATTCGAAGAAGCATCTAAAAACTCCAAATTTTCACTACAATCAACAATCTCACCAATCTCCCCTATAAACTTGTTTCTAGACACATTGAAATAAGTCATGTTCTTGAATCCAAGAACCTGAAAAGATGCTACTCCATCAAAAGCGTTGCTTCCTATATCAACATGGCTTAGTCTCTTGCATTTTGATATCTCCTTAAACACATCACCAGACAATAGATTTCTTCTAAGAGACACAAACTCAAGAACCGGAATATTGCAGATCCTAGGTAACAAACCGGTGATACCATTGTAAGAGAAATCAAAACCGATGAGATCGTTACAGTTTACGATTGATTCCGGGATTGATCCTGAGAGATTGTTATGAGACAAAGAAACAAACTTGGTCTTGAAACAGAGCTTAAACAGAGAACTCGGAATCTCTCCAAAGAAACCGTTTTTAGACAAATCCAAGAATCTTAAATTAGGTAAATCACCAATAAACTCTGGAATCGAACCGGACAATGCATTGGAACTGACATTGATCTTCCATAAAGTTTGCAACTTTAAGTAATCCAAAGGTAAGTTACCTGTGAATCTGTTGCCAAACAGAGTTAAAACCCTTAAAGAAGTTAAACCGGACAATGCTGGTGTTAAAGTTCCGGCGAGACTTGTGTTCCAAAGAACAATCTTGTCAACGAATCCTTCTGGGTTACAAAATACGCCATCGAAGCTATTACAGAGGTCTTCGTCTTCAATTGAGACCCAAGAAGCTAAACTGTTGTATGGATCTTCGATGATGTTGTCTTTGAATCGAAGTAGAATCTCTCGTTCGGTGATTGAACCAGAGAAACTTGAAGACAATGTGAAGATTACCCAAATCAGAAAGTGAGAAACTCTTCTCATTCTCTCAAATCGAACTCGAAATTACCAAATTGGCATTGTCGGTTATCGAATCTTAAACCGAAAATCAAACCCGGTTTGATAAATTACGCTATTTTTAGTAGCATTTTTTGAAATTGATGAAGATCAAGAAGATGGGAAGCATGAAGAAGTAGCTACATTTAGCTAAACTCAGTCAAAATTTGAGTTTTCCAAAGGTGATTGAGAAATTTTCAGCATCTTCAACGGCTGAAACCGACAAAAAACAAACAAAGGGAAAATAATGATTAAAAAAAAAGAAAATAAAAGCCTCGGTAGAAGTGGCTTTCAAGAATCACGGAATCAAGAAGAAACAATGATCAAGAAACATAGAAAAAGATGTAGGAGTTATGAGTTTCTGAACCAAACCCATTTAATAAAAATGAAAGAGAGATTTGAGAGAAGAAGAAGATGAGTGCGTGGAGAGTGAGCCTTGGCTGGAAAGTAAGCAGGTGAAGCAATTTAATACTCTCTTCTGTAAAAAGTTTTTTTTTTTTTTTGGTTCTATTTCTCTCAATGAATCTATATATACATCTGTGGCTTCCACCATGTGAACAAGAACCACGTGCAAGCTTATATTATATGTAAGAACATATAATATGTAATTATGTGTGTGTGTATATCTATTTATGAGTGGAAGTGAGGAGGAGGGTATCTGTTTGTCTGTACTACCACCAAGCATTTATTCTCTCTGCCTATAATATGATTTTCAGTTTAGAAATTAAATGCAATGATTTTATTTTTTTATCAGTGAGGATTTTCTGATAAAAAAATGTTGAGGACTTTCTGTAAATATGATCATGTTTGTGATTCTACAAACTTAGTGAACTATTTTGATTGATCTAAAGTGTAGAGTTTATTAAAACAAAACAAAAAACACTAAGAAATACTGTATAAATTAGTAATATATTTTCATATTCTACTTTTTTGTTAACAATATGATATGCAAACTGTATATGCCCGGTAAAATTTACTATATAAAAAACTCTGTTTAAGTTTTGTTTTTTTACTAATTAACCATAAGCAAGGTAACTATTTGACTACTCCAAAATAGTTATTTTACTGAATTAAAAAACTCAGAAGTATTGGTGTAGATTGTGGAACTATTAATTAAAATTTCATCATTATTCTAAAGTTTTTACCATTTCACAAGTTGATACGTAAATACACAAATAGAGAACTTAGTACGTAAAAAGTATGAATATGCCATATCAACAATTTTTTTTTTTTTTTTTGGGTCAAATCTATTTTATAGCATACTTAATCTCTATGAATAAAAAAAATGTTTACAGAATCTGAAACAAAGCCATCACTGGCTAAACACACAGCAAATACATAAAAGCAATGAAATACAACAAGGATAGATGGAGGTATTCATAACACTTGAACTACTAATATCGTGTAGAAGTCCTCTAATCTCGACACCAATAGTGTTGAAGGACAAAACGAAGCCATAGGAAATAGAGAGCACATTCAGTGATATGCGTCTCGAGATTGAAGTAGCAACAAATGCACACTTAACAATCACATAAACGGCCATAAAAACTGAGGCAATGAAGCGCCATTTTGCTGAGCCTTTATTTAATACAAATACCATAGTAAATGTAGTGTTCAAACTAAAGCTCCCTGCGACAAAGCCACTTAAAATAAATGAGAAACCTGACAAACTAGCAAACTCCATAAAGGAGGAATTCAGACAAAGAAAGTCCAACAAAATCCGATTGAAGGGAGGGAATGAAGTATCAGACTTGGAACACTTCCACTGTAACAACAGAAAAAACAAAAACCTGACTACTTCAAATAAAGAGCTGCATATTGTAGTAAAGGTGCGCCCCAAGGCGAGATACAAGTTACTAGAGATATCATATGAACTGATCCAAGACCTCAAAGCAGCAACCATAATTAAACTTGTAAAACAGTTAAATATTGGTTTAGTTGGTAGTATATATTTTACTGTTTCCGATGTGTAGTTATGTTAATAGTGACATTTCTTATAAGTAAGACTCTTGTTAAGAGCTTCAATTTCTTGTTAAGAACAAAAGAAAAATTCAGTTTCCAATTATGTTTTTTGTCGGAGTTTTTAATCCTTTTGTCCAATACGGACTACTATCTATAATCCTGTCGGATTTTTATGTAAATACATAGATATCATACATTAATGCACTGTAAATCATAAAGATAAAACATATATTTTTAAAACAACTTTTTTCAAAAAATTCATTATTAAAGAAAGGAAAGAGTATGTGATAATTCTGTTATATATATATACAGCAATAATAATAAATGATAAAATATTATTGGAAAGAAGAGAGAGATAAATTTCTGACCGACTGTTGTCTTTTTATTTGTATGCAATTTATAATATGACCGTTGATTTAGTACGGCACTTTCTTTTTTGTATATTTCGAAAATTCAAAGGCTGACTTCTATTCCTAAGATTCATAGATTCTTCCTATTCTCGACATAAAATGACTACTAGGTTACTAGACCAATGCCCATTATTCCAATTCTTTTGTATATGATTAATAATATACCAAGCTTTAGATATTTTTTTTTCAAAGATTTAGATTCTATTCGGACTCTATGATCCTATTGAAAAAAAGAACGTTCCCTACTTTTTCCAAGGTTTAGATCCTATTGAAATATTTCCCTACGTTCCCTACGCTTGTCGGAAATGATCAGTGTCTAGAAACTTCGAGATAACATTTCTGAATTCACCAGAGACCAGAACCAGAAGAATATCAGAATATTTTTCTCCACCGGCTCAAGAAAGGTCTCTTCCGATTTGTTTTCAACTGTTACCCTTACAAATATTTTCAACATTTCGATTTAATTCTTTCGAAATTAGCCTTATTTTGTTAGATTGATGAGAGAAAGAGATGGGAAGAATTGTATATTACTCTCATAATAGTTACATATGTTTATTTAGAGAAGAGAATGATAACCTAATTAACCTAGTTTACATAAGTACAAAACATTATGATTATTAACAAACATACTAAAGAATATTCTAGATCATGTACTAAACCCTAATTCAAAGTCTGTAGTTTTATAATCTGTTCTTCATTTCAATTATACCCTTTTTGTCTCTGTTTTTGCGAGGAATTAAAAAAAAAGGATTCTGAGCAAAACGACAGCACAAGCTTCTCCTCCTCTGAGCCAAAGCTATGCGACAATGGCTGCGGCTTTTTTGGAACAGCTGCTACCATGAACCTCTGTTCCAAATGCTATCAAACCCTCAGAATTAACGAAGAGCAAGCAGGCTCAGCTAAAGCAGTTACGTCATCATCATCATCGAGCAGCAGAATCAGTGATGGAGGCGAAACAACGGCGAGTACAAGGTGTTTGAGGTGTAACAAGAAAGTGGGATTGATGGGGTTTAAGTGCAAATGTGGGAGTGTATTTTGTGGAGTGCATAGATATCCGGAGAACCACGAATGCGAATTCCATTTCAAAGGAGAAGGAAGAGATGCAATTGCTAAAGCTAATGAGGTTGTGAAGGCTGAAAAAGTGGAGAGAATGTAAGTTTTGCTTTTAAGATCTTTTGTGTTGTTAATATGGTTATGATGGTTTAATTACTCTTAAGGAAATGTTTTAGATCGGTTTTGTGCTCTGTTATTGCGCTTTTCGGATGGTTTGGATTCTTGTTTTGTAATGTTTACAAAACTTGGTTATATCAGAAATCAGAAATCAGAAATGTGTGTACCGATTTTAGCTAGAGGAAGTACTCAAATCTACTAAGAAAATGTGGCAAGATTCATGTTGATCGTAACGTATGAGTTCTCATTTTCTTTCAGCAGCATTACACCTGAGATTACTTGCACCTTTATAGAAGAGAATCCTAAAAACTTTAAACACACAAATCATAAAAATAAAGAGAGAGATATGCAGGAGGAGATTTGCATCCAAAGGAGAAACGTCGTACTCCTGCTTGGTAATTTAGACCTCAACAAACAACAATGGGAAGTGCAAACCCGGCTGCTCTGTATCCGACAAGAATCAACTCTGTTGAAATACAGAGAGAGAAGAAAAATACAGAGAGAGAGAGAGAGAGAGAGAGAGAGAGAGAGAGAGAGAGAGAGAGAGAGAGAGAGAGAGAGAGAAGAACACTCACGAAAATGGAGATTAACATTAGACCTGACTGGCTGAAGCTAAGAAACGTGCTTTGGTAGCTTCGTCCTCCCATTCAACGTCATATATCCAATCGTTGTATGACTCTATGATGAGTGCACTTGAGCCGCTTTTCGAATTGAGTGGAAGCTGAATTGCGAATTAAGATGAATTGCGAATTATGAATCAATGAGCATTCTAAAAATATGATATGCCATGTTAAAATATATTCCGTTTGAAATGTTTATATTGTTAACTTTTGATTATATAGATTCGATAAAAGAGATTTTGGATACAATTTCGGGCCATTTGCATTCGGTAAACTAAATTCACCAAAAAAAAGTGTTATACTATTCATTACTTTCTTAAAATAAAAACTAAAAGGTAACAAATTTTGTTTTGAGACTCTATATGCTATATGGTCGTTTGACAGTTTCAAATTACGAAGATTGGTTTTATAACTTTATCCTTTTATATCTACAACAATCAGTTCGCAAAATCAAACTTGGATGTTTTGTTCCAAAAATGATTCTTGAAATTTTGAAGGAATTTTCTATTCAGAATATCAAATTGGAGGACGACTAGTAAATGGGTCAGGCCCATACATTTCGAAATTAGTTCTCAAACGACGCCTTTTTTACCACATTCTTTTGAACTAAAACGAAGGCTATACTTTGGTGGACTCGTCACCGATTCACTCACACACCAGAGATAGCAATGTCAACAGAAACTAGAGAAACCCGACCCGAATCTAAACCGGAAGACCCGGAAAACCTTTCTAATGTTGTACCATCCGGTGAAGAAGCTTTCGAAAACCTTACCGCCTACGACAACAACGACGTCGTTTCCGATGCGTCGGCGACGGAGACTGACCTCTCTCTCTCCGCAAGTCAGTCGGAGCAAAATCTCGAAGAAGACGGCCAAAACTCTCTCGATGACCAATCGCCATTAACAGAGCTTCAGCTACAGCCTCAACCTTCTCCTCCGCTTCCTCCTCCTCCTCCTCAACTCGAAACACGCATCTCAGAATCACTCGGTGAAGAAGAATCTTCCGATCTAGTAACGGAGCAACAATCACAAAACCAGAACACGACGGAGCCTAATCCTAGAGCAAGAAAACGACGTCGTAGGAAACGTTTCTTCACTGAGATTAACGCAAATCCAGCTTTCTCAAGAAACCGCCGCAATAGCATAGGCAAAGAGGTTGATTCCGAAGCCCTAATCGCAATGTCGGTAGGTTTTCCGGTAAATTCACTCACGGAGGAAGAAATCGAAGCTAATGTGGTTTCAGTCATCGGAGGTAGAGACCAAGCGAATTACATTGTTGTGAGGAATCACATTATAGCTCTATGGCGATCTAATGTATCGAATTGGTTAACGAGAGATCATGCACTTGAGTCAATACGAGTTGAACACAAAAACTTAGTTGATACAGCTTATAGTTTCCTTCTTGAGCATGGTTATATAAATTTCGGGCTTGCTCCGGTTATTAAAGAGGCGAAATTGAGGTCTTTTGATGGCGTTGAGCCGCCTAATGTTGTGGTTGTAGGAGCTGGTTTAGCTGGTTTAGTAGCTGCTAGACAATTGTTGTCAATGGGGTTTAGGGTTTTGGTTCTTGAAGGTAGAGATAGACCGGGCGGGCGGGTTAAGACTCGGAAGATGAAAGGTGGTGATGGTGTTGAGGCAATGGCTGATGTTGGTGGAAGTGTGTTGACTGGAATTAATGGGAATCCGCTTGGGGTTTTAGCGAGACAACTTGGTTTGCCTCTTCATAAGGTAAGAGATATTTGTCCGTTGTATTTGCCTAATGGAGAGCTTGTTGATATCGGTGTTGATTCTAAGATCGAGGCTTCGTTTAATAAGTTGTTGGATAGAGTTTGTAAGCTTAGGCAGTCGATGATAGAGGAGAATAAATCAGTAGATGTGCCGTTGGGAGAAGCGCTTGAAACTTTTCGATTGGTTTATGGAGTTGCTGATGATCCGCAGGAGAGAATGCTATTGGATTGGCATTTAGCAAATTTGGAATATGCAAATGCTACACTGTTGGGGAATTTGTCAATGGTGTATTGGGACCAAGATGATCCGTATGAAATGGGCGGTGATCATTGTTTTATCCCAGGTGGGAACGAGATATTTGTACATGCTTTGGCGGAAAATCTTCCGATTTTCTATGGTAATACTGTTGAGAGCATCAGATATGGAAACAATGGGGTTTTGGTATATGCGGGAGAGAAAGAGTTTTACTGCGATATGGCTCTTTGCACGGTTCCACTAGGTGTTCTGAAGAAAGGTGCGATTGAGTTTTATCCTGAGCTTCCTGAGAAGAAGAAAGAAGCAATTCAGAGACTAGGATACGGATTGTTGAACAAAGTAGCGATGTTGTTTCCGTATAATTTCTGGGGCGAAGAGATTGATACTTTCGGGAGATTAACCGAAGATTCGAGCACAAGAGGAGAATTCTTCTTGTTCTACAGCTACTCTTCTGTTTCTGGTGGTCCTTTACTTATAGCACTTGTAGCTGGCAACGCTGCAGAACGATTCGAGGCGATGTCGCCTACTGATTCCGTTAAAAGGGTTTTGCAGATACTACGTGGGATATATCACCCGAAAGGAATTGTTGTTCCTGATCCGGTTCAAGCCCTCTGTTCCAGATGGGGACAAGACAAGTTTTCATACGGTTCTTACTCGTATGTTGCAGTCGGGTCATCAGGAGATGATTATGATATTTTAGCTGAGAGTGTTGGGGATGGAAGAGTGTTCTTTGCTGGTGAAGCAACAAACAAACAGTATCCAGCTACAATGCACGGAGCTTTCTTAAGTGGAATGAGAGAAGCAGCAAATATACTTAGAGTTGCTAGAAGAAGAGCATCATCATCGTCAAACCCTAACCAGAGCTGCATCAACAAAGAAGAAGAAGAAGAAGAAGAAAACAACAGTTTGGATCAGTTATTCGAAACACCCGATTTAACATTCGGGTGTTTCTCAGTGTTGTTTACTCCGAATTCAGATGAACCCGAATCCAATTCATTGTTGAGAGTTAGAATCGAAATGGAGAAACCTGAATCAGGTATTTGGCTTTACTGTTTAGTGACAAGGAAGCAGGCTTTTGAGCTTGGAGAATTGGAAGGCGATGAGTTGAGAAATGCATACTTGCGCGACAAGTTAGGGTTTATACCAGTCGAAAGGAAGACTCTGTCTCAAGAAGGGGAATCAATGATCTCTTCACTCAAAGCTGCCAGATTGAATCGACAGATCTTCGATTAGTTGTTTTAAGTTAGGGTTTTAGATTGAATTGCGTCTACTCAACTGCGTCTACGTGTTCTTATTTGTAAATCTCTTTTGAGTTAAAAACATTTCAATGATCACTTGAATATTGTGTCATTTTGTTACCTCCAGATGCATTTCGTCTTCACTTTCTCCTCCGACTCTCATTCGATTTTTTAGACATTGGAACGTTCTCATTTCTTTCGGCACCATTACACAACTCATGAATCATAGACTCATAGTTGCGATGTTAACAATATCGACATTTCACCATTCTTATCTGCTTTTTTTCACAGGTCAATGCGATTACTTTTAGCTATATATAGACACAATCGTATGAAACTTTAAACACACAAATCTGTTTAAACAGAAGAATGCTTAACAACAATGGGAACTGCAAACCAGGCATTGAAAACAACAATTTTGACTTCAACAAACAACAATGGGAATTGCAAAACCTGGCTACTTTGTTGAATTACATCATTCAAAGAAAGAGAGAGAGAGGGTGTGTGAGAGAGAGAGAAGAGAAAACTCACAAAGATGGAGAAGAAAATTTGGACCTCACTGGATGCACGAAACTATTGGAACTGCCATTCTTCTGAGTCCGAGAAGAATCAATACTATTGAAACAGAACATAAAAAGAAAAAGAGAGTGAGAAATGAAAATTCATGAATTTGGAAGCATTCTACAACCCAAAAAAAAAACACATTAACAATAAAATAAGTAGACAGGGAGAAATTTTAGACCTTAATGGCAGAAGCTAAGAAACGTGCTTTGGTAGCTTCGTCCTCCCATTCAACGTCATATATCCAATCGTTGTATGACTCTATGATGAGTGCACTTGAGCCGCTTTTCGAATTGAGTGGAAGCTTTCTCAGATATCTGCAGTTGTCTACATAGATTTTCCTAAGACATGGAAATGGCAGTGGTCTCCAATAAATGTTCTTCAGCTCTGGAAGAAAACGCAAATCTAGACGTTGTAGTTTTTGGAAAGGAAGAATCCCAGATTCTTCACCAACTAAAGCTTTCTCTTTGTTTATTATTTCTTCTACTTCTTCTGCTCCGTCAACAGTAAGAAATGTAAGATTTGGAGCGAATATCAGCCACGTCAACTCTTTCCCGCATTTGATATACAATAGAGAAATCTCCGAGAGGCTTAAGAAGAATGCATTTGTGGGATTTTGAAGAGGAGAAACCGTCTCGCTTCTAATTCTTGTAATATCCATCTTTATCTCAGAAATAGTACATCGAAAAAATTGTAGTTCATGAACTTTATCCATACTAGCTAAACGCCATATGTCTGATGATTCTAATTTCGTATTCCTGATCCACAGAGTTTGTGTACAGCACAACAGCTTTTGAGAGCTTAAAAATTGATCCAAACCTAAATCATAACCAATTCCTATGGTTAGAATTTCTAAATGTTCCAAGCCTAGCAACTCCTCCACTGTGCTGGGATTGTATAAAACTCTTGAATGTAGTAATTTCAGTACTTTCAAATTCAGTAGTGTAGAAATCCCAACAATACTCGAAAGCTTATTCGTCCACTCCAAATCCAAGTGAATTAGGTTTTTCAACTCTTGTAAACCAACAGGTAGACGTTGTATATTGGTCCTTGATAAGTTGAGGTATTTCAACGACACCAACTGTGATATTCCTTCTGACAATTCGGAGAGAAGTTCATTACACGACAGATCCAAAACAACTAGCTTCGGCATGGACCGGAAGAGTTCGCCGGAAATACTTACCAATGTCCTCTCGTTTCTCTGCAAAAGCAAAGTGGTGAGTTCAAGACATTCCGGACTCCCGGAGATATGATCAATCTTATTACCCATCAACGACATTCTCCTGACAGCTTTCCAATTCATAAATTTTGGTATTCCATATAACCCAACACCAGCAAAGACAATAAACTGATCAGATGCTATCCACAAAGCCATTTCACGAACAACATCATGCATATACACTTTATCTGTATTTTCCTCCATCAACAAAGAAGAACGAACAAGGCTTCCGATGATATCGTAACCCTTGTTCTCAGCTCTTTCCATACCTCTACTTCCATCTATAATCCCCTCACATATCCAGTACTCTATCAAATGAGGTTTAGAGATTCTATAATCTTCTGGAAATAGAGCACAATATAGTAAACATGACTTGACATGCTCACCCTTTAGATTATCGTAACTAAACTTCAAAATCGGAAGAATTTCATCCTCCACCTCAGGAAACTCAGCAGCATTTGATGTCAAAACATCAACTGCATGATGCCATTCTTGAATTGTCCGTTTGTATGACATGGCTTCGCCAATGACGTTGAGTGCGAGTGGTAAACCATGACACTTTTTAGCAACTTCCATTGCAAGCTCTGGTATGTTTGGATGGCTTCTTAACGTGATCTCTCCAACTTTCTTTTGGAACAAATCCAATGCATCATCAGTTGGCAAACATTGGATTTCCATCTCAACATTAGCTTGCATGCGCCGACACACTTCTTGAGAACGAGTGGTGAAAACTACTTTACTTCCATTTTCTCTACTTGGGAAGGGGACTCCAATCTTCGTTAGATCAGGTTTCGCCCATATGTCATCTAACAACAACACAAACTTCTTTCTCGTTAGGACATTGTGTAAATCACATGCCTTTTGGTCTTCATCTTTGCGGTTCCAACCATCTCCAGCCATGTCTAGTTTCTTTGCAATATCTTCTTGAATCTTTTGGATTTGTAAATTACTAGATACCACCACCCAAATCACGATATCAAAAATATCACATTTATTATTGATCTCATTCAGAACTGTAGTTTTACCAACTCCCCCCATGCCATACATTCCCAGAATACCCACTCCGTCTTCCATGAGATGGTTCCATGCCGTTTCAATTATTGTTTCCCGACCAACAATTGTCGGTTGAACAGGCCTTTTTACCACCTCTGACGCTTGAGATTGCTCAGAAACCACTTGAAAAACCCCATCAGATCTGAGATTCTCAACATCTTTCAACATCATGAAAACCAGTTTCCCATAACGATAACTCTTTATTAAACTCTTGGAGCAAAACCCACAAAGACATAACCTTTGGATCTCAGTATTTCTAATGCTAAGCAATTCATTGACTTGGCTATCGATGGTCTCAACTCTAGTAAGCCATACCTGGATTTGGGCAAGCCTTCGTAGACCTCTATTCTCTTCTCTCTCCACCTTTCTTGACAGATCATCTCGCTTTGCTTTCAGGTCATCCATGGTTTTCTCCAAAGCTGCAAGATTCTCCTCGAGGTTGTGAATATAACTCTCTCTGACACATAACCATTGAGAGACTTGAGTCACAACTTGATCACACGGAAACGAGACAGAGCAACACCCACCCATCAATGCACACACACAAAGAAAGAGAAAGAATCTCCACAACGGACAAAAAATGTGAAGGTTTTAGGGAATGAGTGATAAATGTGAGGAGAGAAGAGAAGATAAGATATATGAGAAGATGAATGAGTTCCTCAAAACAGAGAGATCAAAGTATGAAAAGTCTTGCTTTGTGGATGGGTCCATCCAAAGATGTCAATGTACGCGTACTAGTAAAATATCTATGAAATAGATGGCGCCGGATAAAATGATTTAAAACATAATATATACGTTTGTTAAAATTTTATCTGAAATGAAGTTATCACCATCCATTTTCTCTACATAACAACAAACTGTTTCCTTTAATTTACGGAAGTTTTATTACCAACTGGAAATTTGGTAATAAATCAAAATTTACGGAAGTTATGAGACTGAAAATTAATCTTTTGTAATATTTTGAGAAAGTGATGTTTTTGCCGATTGAAACTACAAGAATGGTCTCTGAGTCTGTTTCAGTTTGCAACTTCAAGGAAATGGTTTAATCTTTTTAGTGAATAAGCTAGCGTTCAGTGGATTTTCTTAATCACAGAGTTTTTATTGATAAATTGATAAAGACATTCTTAAACCAAAGGAGATGATTAAGTAAGCTGATAATTGTGAGATTATATAATAAGTCCTTTTTTTTTCTTTTGGCTTCTACTTCTTGTTGATGCTGAGGATCTTGTCTCTAAGAAGCCTCCTCATGATTTTACCAGAGAGTGATTTGGGAATTGAATCCACAAAATGAACGACTCGGACTTTCTTGTAATGAGCTACGTTTGCTGCAACAAAGTTAAGAATGTCTTCTTCATTCTCTTTAGCTTTCGGATTTATCACAACACAAGCCGCCGGAATCTCCCCGGCTTCCTCGTCCGGTAACCTTTTTCATTTCAAAAAATTTCATGTTTTTTGAATATTTTAAAAATATTTAGTATTTCAAGAATTCAGAAGGCAACATATATAATATACTCACGGCACAACTGCAACGTCTTCAACGGATGGATGAGTTAGTAAAATAGCTTCAAGCTCCGCCGGAGCAACCTGCCGGGAAAAAATAAAATATTAATATTAATTCTGCAAAAATATTAAACCAAAATATTGAATATATAATTTTCAAACTGAAGTTTTTTTTAAATTTCTTTTTTTATGGTTGGAGAAATATTAAATTTTCATATAATATTTCTGCAAAATTTTGCAGCAAAAACCAAGTTACCTGAAAACCTTTGTATTTGATAAGTTCTTTGATACGATCAACGATGAAGATATCTCCATCATCATCAATGTAACCTATATCTCCGGTGTGAAGCCAACCTTCTTCATCGATCGTTTTCTCAGTCTCTTCCTTGTTCATGAAGTAACCTTGCATTACACATTGGCTCCTAACACAAAGCTCACCGGGAGTGTTCTTGGGGAGTGACCGGCCAGTGTCGGGATCTATGAACTTCACTTCAAGATTCGGAAGTATGAAACCGACAGAGTTTCGTTTGGCGATTCCTTGTCCTTTTTCAGGATCTCCGTGAGTTAATGTAATGCAACTATGCTCCGTTAATCCATAAGCCTAATATAAACATCGGTTTAATTACATTAAACCAAGCAAAACATCAAATGAACGTAATAATTACAGGTGTTCAGTCCGGTTTAATCAATAACCAAACTTGTATCCAAAAATTGATACAAAAAGAAAATAAGCTGATTCAGTTTAATTTTGTCTCATTTCCTGATAAAATGTTATGAAATCTGAAATTGTACCAAACTAAAATTTGACACGAAAGAAAAACTGAAATGTGTAAGATGATTTTAACAAAAATAAAAGTAAAAATAAATAGTAAGATGATTTAGTTCAGTTCTATTTCAAATATATTTTTAGTAAGAAAATTTTTTAAATTGAAAAAAAAATCAAAGGAGATACAAGAATATATATATTTATGTCAAAAAGAAGATTTTTTTTTTTGAAAATCCTTCAATAATATATTTTGTAGGAAAAAAATTCAGAATTCAAACCAAATCCGTGACGGTTTAGCCCGATAATCCAAACCAAAACTATTATTACCAAGTGAGTAAAAAAAAAAAGGAGATAGGTCAAATTAGACTTTACTACCTCTTGGACTTGGACATTAGGAAACTTGGCTTCAAAGGCAGTAAGAAGCTCAGGAGCTAAAGGAGCAGCAGCAGTCATAACAGAACGGAGTTTAAGTTTCGAAAGATCAAACTCATCAACGATCGGATTCTTAACAAGATTCAATATAATCGGCGGAACAATAGGCGCAAACGAAACCTCATGAGCAATCAAAGCATTCAAGAAAATCCTTAAATCATACCGACTCATTGCAACAACTTTGCCTTTATTCTTCATCGTAGCACAGCAAATCCCAACGATACCGTAAATGTGAAAGAACGGGATCAAACCAAGCGTCACGATCTGACCAATCATTTCAGACCGGACACTGAAAAGAGAAGAGCAAAGATTGGCTATGAGATTGCGATGTGTCAGCATCACTCCTTTTTGTAATCCTGTTGTGCCTGAAGAGAAAGGAAGTGCACATAGATCTATCTGAAGAATCTCTTGTTTGTTGTTATCTCCTGATCTGTCTCCTGCTTCTAGAAGATCTTTCCAGTTTACTGCTCCTTCGATCTTCTCTTCACCTAACACTATTACCGGTAAACCTAACGTCTTCACCTGTCCAAAACAAACCCTAAATGTTATATGCAAATGTGTGGATCTTAACCGAACCAAACCAAACCAAACCGAAAATTATGCCCTAAATGATTCAATCTTAAACCAATAAGTTTCCAAATCTTTCACACATTATAACCGATCCAAGCTCCAATTTAGTCTTACCAAACCAAATTAACCAAAATTATTTATAAACACATATATATCTCTCTCTATATATATATACTTTAAATTAAAATAAATAAGTAATGTTTTATTATTGATTTTGGTCATTTTGTATCCTAAAACTAAACCAACATTTTACCTCGTAACAAATTTTCGATACCAAAAATGGAACCAAACTGAATTCGTTTTTTTTTGTTAAAACGTTTTCAAATTCATGTCCATAAATATTAAGAACAAAAATATTTTAGGTTACCTTTTCAAAGTTAGTAGCATCGGTGATGATTCCTCTAGCATCGGAAACTTCAACTTGCTTCTTGATCTCGGAGACAAGAGCCGTTGGATTTGCACCGGAGAAGACTCCACCGGCGGACATAATGCCAAGGGCAATGATCCCATACTCCGCGACGTTTGGTAGAACCACAACCATTACTTGACCTTTCCTTAGTCCAAGTGAGGTCAACGCTTTGGCTAGCCTCTTCGTGTCCCTCACTACATCACCGTACGTCACGGCTTTTCCTGTCACCGCTTCTACAAACGCCACTTTCTCTGTGAATTCTTCAACTCCTTGGAGCACAAACTCAGGCTTTTTTTTTCACATACACATAAGTAAGTTTCCATTAGTATACAAATAGATTATGTTTCATATGTTATAAAATAAGGGTAGTCTTATAAACCGAATCTGAACCTAAATTTTAGACTTAAACCAGACTAAACCGGATTAAAAAGTGGATACCAGTGTAAGCTTGTCAGGAATGGGCACTGATGGATATAGACTGCGGAAAATGTGTTCATTTTCTTGCTTTTGACCCTCCATTTTTGCGGATTAGTATTTGATTTATGTGTTATGAAAGAGTGAATATAAATAGGAAGATATTTTTCTTGTTCATGGCATGTCATATGTGTGCAAACCAATATTGGTAATTAAGAGAATGGTCTTTGACTCTCTTAGCCATATAGGTAAAGTTTTGTTGAGTCATGGAAATGCTGTGAAAGATTTGATTATTCTTGATGAGAGTTTAAGAAAAACATCTTTAGATGTAATTGTAAAGGCCCGTATTTTAGTAAGTAAAAGCCCCAAGCTTCAAGAACTAAAGCCAAGCTTTCAAAACATTTGATCTTGCAGACTTGATTAGTGTATTAGACTAGTCGGTTTTGAAGTAATCCGTGTAATTGCGATGATTTGATTATTAGACCAAAATCTTTATCTACCCAACTTTTCTATCTACTAGATTTTCATACTAATTTTTTAGTTTAGAATTTTTAGATGAATTTTGCTAGTTAACAATCTTCTAAATATGTGGTTTCATATGATTTTTTTAATATTCCACTAAGTAACTAACTAACTATATAATCCGTTAGATCATTTTCTTAGTTATTCTGCCAAAAACAAATTCTTTGTCATTCTATCTCATCTAAATGTTATAATAAAATGCAAGGGGTATGAGTAAAGGCAACAATAGTTTTCCAAATAGATATATCCGTTAATTAAATTGTAGGTGGTGGAACCGGCGAATTTGGAAACTTGAGAAAATAAATAAATTTTTATTATTATTTCAGGTATTTTTTAAGGGGAGTCAAAATAGTTTTATGTCATTTTCTTGAATATACAAATACTTGGGTATGGTTTTGTAAGGATTTTATTTTTAGTTTGTTGTTTGATATACTTCTGTTTAAAAATTCTAGGCCTACTTTTGTTTCATCCTTACATTCGATTTTACTCCATTAGTATTTATGAACATGACAACATGTAAGTTCTTTGAACTAATCTCATTGATTCTTCTTTTTGCCCATTTTCTTCTGCTTGTCCATGCATTTTTTATATTTTTAAATCTTACTGATGCATGTCTCTTTTTCTTTTAGTCTTGTTTGTCATGTTTACTTCTGATAAACTGAAGCTCCTATATATGCAAGTATCTTCTTCCAGCTGCTTGCCAGCCTTCATAATCGTAGTCATTCTGTACAAACTTATTCTAACAAATTGTAATCTCAGTTGCTTTTTAGACTACTATCTAAATTTATTCATTTTCATTTAAATTAATTTATAGAAACCTCATCTAAAAAATTAGAAAATCATATCTTTGTTGTGACTTTGAGATAGTTTAGTTAAATTGTTTTATATGCTTTTTAAATAATTTTAGTAACTAGTTCTATGATGAAAAATAGTTTATAGAAAGAAAAAGAATAAAACTGTTAGAAATATAGATTTATTAATTTCTAACCATCACAATATACGATATTCGTATTTCTAATATTCACCTTATTTATAAAACTTCAAAAGTCCAACTCCCATATTTTCTATTCTTAACTGTACACTATCTAACAGTTTAACTAAACTATCTAACAGTTTAACTAAACTATCTAACAGTCACAATATATGGAGTTCTAGCTTTCAGACTTCCACGACGTTTAATAATTTTAGTGTCATTTGGTCAAATTATCTAAAAGCTCTCTGATTGTGGGTTGCTAACTGCTAGAAAGTATGGTTGGTTTGGATCTCATTTATATGATTTAAGTTTGCTTTTTTAAAAATAATACTAAATTACGGTATTTCTTTTGTTAATAGTTTTTTTTTTTTGGGGTGATAACTGACAAATATATCTTGCTCTCAAAATTATCTTCACTATTGTCAATTTTGAATTATAGAATTTTAAAGTTTTCCGTTTCTATTTTTTTTGTCAACTCGGATATAAGTTTCTCTTCTTTTTTCTTCTTCTTTTTGTTCGATGTCATATAAGTAGCATACAAGTTTGCCTACCTATGTATACATCTCTGGGTGACAAGTATATATATGCATAAAAATCAAGTAAAAATCTATAAATACAAACGTGTCTTTGTCTCGACGTAACGACATTCCTATTGAGAGAAATGCAGTGATGTCTTCCGAACTAAACTATTATTTTTAATACAGTATAAATTATTATTAGATCGTGTGCGAATATTTGATTTTGATCTTGCTATTTTGTAAAAAAATAAACAAATTTGGTAGGTACTGTCTATATGTCTATCATGTGGCATAATCGATACCGCTAATGCTTTCCATCGTACGGCGTAAGGACTAAGAGCAGTGTGATTTCTTTCTCATTTGAATACGAAGAATCTAGTCACATGCATTAACGTAATACTCAAAAGATCTAGTATTATATACATGCATGTCACATGATATACATAATGCATTACACACTTTATTGTATGAAACATCGAACAACTATAAATAATTATTATAATATTGTAGAATTGTGCTACTATTCATAAGTGGTAGAAACAAACAAAATGAAAATGTCAATACATATGAAACAATTTTATTTAATTAATCTTTTTTATCAGTATAAGTCTAGATGTTAAATTTTAGTAAATTATTCAGTATGATTTAATAATTGGTTCATCTCAATGATTTTAGGGTGTATTTTTTTTTAATTCATGCTAAATAAAATCTTACTTTCATTTTGTTTTGATCAAATTTTCTTCCAACTAACCTATAAAAGAAAGAAAGAAAGATTGTCACACCGTATATCTTTTCTTCAACGATCTTTAAAAGGCGTAGGTCCCCAAACTATTATCATACCACCTGTGTTTGTCCCTTGAAAACATTTTGATAAAATTACTACACCCAATATTTGTTAATTTTCTTGAAAACCATTTTACATACAAAAATTGAATTAAATATATATCTCTTGTGAGCGAATATAGAATTACAATTCTCTTTAGCTGTTTTATTCCAAACTAGAACGATTTCCCATTTGTTACTGTTATTTTATGGGCTACGTTTAAGATTTTACTTTTTCCACATGCATCTTCCGACCAGTTAAAAACGACCACGTGACAAATGCCTGAATTACGTGCCTTAAAGTACCGTTTAACCCCCTCCCCACATGCTTCAATTACACCGGCCAGCTCTCAGTGGGTCCAGCTTCTATTCGAAACTTCTTCTGTACGTGAGAAGACAAAGATAGCCTTCCCAAGCCAGCGGAATCGCGACTAAAACTGAGGGTATAATAGACAATAAAGGGTAAGTAGGTACCAAAAGACGGAGGGTTTAAAGAAGCGCGTAAATTACACACATCCACGTCAGATTTTGCTCAGCTTCAAGCGAGTATCGATTTCACGTGAGTTGGGTTAAGATAACGACACGTGACAAACCCTGACCGTTCGATCGTTTTGTGAGTGCGAGACATCGAATTAGAGTGGAATGCACGCAAAGGTTGCGGACACGTGGCATCAGAGCTGGACATTTGATTGTGTGACACGAACTCATTTTTCTAGTCACGTGCCAGTATTGGTGGTAGAATTTTTATTCTTCCCTTCGTGATGGTCTAAAAATAACTTGCCTCAAAATTCAACCTACGTAAAAGAAAAAAAAAGGATAAACCAATTTTTATTTAAAATGCCGTTAAACTCACCAAATTCGTAGTATAGCTAATTTTAATATTTTAAGAATTTCTTTTGATAAATATGTATCACTAAATAAAAAGCTGCTCAAAATACCATCTTAATTATTACATGTTTTCTAAAACCTTATAAACTTTTATAAAGTTTATAAACATTCTACAAAATTCATTATAAAAGCTTATAAACTTCATAACAGGCTAGAATTTTTTTTATAAATCTATATTTTGTGATATATTTGAAAATATCTAATTTTTCTATGTATATTTACTACAGCCTTTAGCCTAAATCATGTACTTTTATGAACGTCTCCCTTTATTTACTACAACTTGTTCCGGTGAAAGGACTTAAGCAATGCTATTTATTTGCTTTGATTCTTTGAATCTGATTAAAAAATGTACGAACATTCTTGATTATTAGATATCATCGAATTCAAGAAACTAAAAGATAGTATTAATAAAATCAAAATTCTCTTCTAATACAGAAACCAGATAAACTAACTACACTTGGATCAAGATCAATCGAATTTATCACCGTTAAACTATTAATAAAACCAAAATGAATGTATTCTAAAAAAACTAACAAGTAAACGTATCAAAGGTCTCCTAGAAACTATGTCCAAAACCAAATTTGGTAAATAGTAACATGGGCGAGTCATGGTCGTCCATGAGACCATATTTTAATAAACACAGCCAAGTTGAGAAACTTTAACAAGTGTTTGTGTATATATACACGAATACAACTTTAATAGGCCACTGTGAAAACGTGCTTTGCTTTGCGCTATGAAAAAGGATAAACTCAGAGAGAGAAACTGAGAAAGTAAACAGTGTATTCGATCTTATTATATAACCCAGAAACTGAGAGATTAAGCTATGTGTTTTGAAAGAAGGAGAAGCTGAGGTTAAACGACATCGTATTAAAGGTGGAGAGTGAGAAATGGCGATGAAGGGTTATTTGGATGAGTATGAGAAGCTTGTGATTAGGATGAACACTCCCAGGTTTTGTGTTTTTAATCCTTTTCTCTGTTTTTATTTTTGGTTTTTGGTTTTAATTTCTTGAAGAATAAATGTAATAATCACAATGATTTTGGCTACAAATCTCTAACATGTTTTGATCTTGGATTCATATTTTATTTTGTTTTTCCGGGGAAATAATTTCTTGACTCGTTTCTTTGAGTTTTTTTTTTCTTTTTCAGTTTGTCCACTTTTCTTTCGTTAATGAATGTTTAATTATTTTTAATAAATTAGTTTTGAATTTACTCTTTACTGAAAACACGATCATTCTTCCAACATCGTTTAATTTAAATAAGAGATCTATTCAAATAAGAAATAATATAATTACTACAAATTGGCATTAAAAAAAAAAAGATTGTCTTGTTGTCTTCTTCTAATTTGGTTTTCTTCGTTTAGAGATTTTTCCCAACTTCTTTTTACATCAATTTGGGAAATCTCAGAAGACTTTTAATCTCTAACTTTTGTTCTATTCAAAATTTTCCAATTTTTAATATTTTAAAACTTCCATAAAAGGAAAAAGATTGACAATTTGGATTAAACATATATTACAGGGTCGTGATCGACAATGGGGTATGTTCTTCTGCGACAATTGTCAAGGTTAGTCATTTTCATAAAAATATCTTACATGTTACAACCATTAAAAAAGATAAATTAAGGTTTAAATAAATAAATAAAAAATCATAATTTTTAATTATTTATTTTGGATTTTTTCTTAGGTTGATAGCTCGAAAAGAAATGGGATATTGTTGGAGGCCGTACAGATTCTGTCAGATCTTAACCTCTCCATTAAAAAAGCTTACATTTCCTCTGATGGAAGATGGAATATGGATGGTAATTTAATTAATATCACGGACAAAATTAAAATTTTCATAAATATTAATACTGTATTTTGAACATTTTTATTAATTTCTGGTTACTGTAGTATTTCATGTGACTGATATAAACGGAAACAAATTAAATGATCAGAGCGTTTTAAGCTACATTGAACAGGTAACTATTAATGGTACTATTTCATAGTTTCATCATTTCAGTTTATTCCAACTTAAATTTTAACAATGTTTGAGACTTTGAGTTCAACAACTTAGATTAAAATAGAAACTTTTGTTTCTTGGTTTTATAGTCAATCCAGACAGTATATTATGGAGAAAGTATTGAAGCTACCGGTTTAACGGTCCTAGAGTTAACCGGATCAGACCGTATTGGACTACTATCTGAAATCTTTGCGGTTCTCAATGATCTCAACTGCAATGTAGTTGATGCTAAGGTCTGGACACATAATGGCAGAGTAGCCTCCATAATCTATGTCAAAGACTATAGCTCAGGATCTCCGGTTCAAGATTCCAATAAAATTTCAAGAATCGAGTCACTTTTAAGACACGTTTTGAAAGGGGACAATGGTGTTGCAAGAACTTGTTTTTCAATAGATTTGATACACACTGAACGGAGACTTCATCAGTTAATGTTTGAAGATAGAGACTATGAGATGAGAGCAGAGGAGGAATCTCATCTGGTGGTTGTAACGGTTCAGAATTGGGCTGAGTGGAGTTATTCGGTTGTTAATGTTCAATGTCAAGACCGGACAAAGCTTCTTTTTGATGTGGTGTGTACGTTAACAGACATGGAATATGTTGTGTTTCATGCTACTATCAACACTGCTTCTGATCATCAGGCTTACTTGGTTTGTTTCTTGATCAGCAAGATTCGTTCCTTTTTTGTCATGAACTTGGAATCTTTATGTGTGTTTTCTTTAACTTTCAGGAATTTTATATTAGACATAAGGATGGATCACCGATAAGTTCAGAACCGGAAAGGCAGCGAGTGATTGAGTGCTTACAAGCTGCAGTAGAAAGAAGATCATCTAAGGTTAGAAATGGTGTAAAATCATAGCCGTTTGATCAAGTTTTGATCTTATGTATTTATTGTGTTTCTGTTGTTAGGGTGTGAGATTGGAGCTAAGGCAACCAGATAGACAAGGTTTACTAGCGGAAGTAACACGGATTTTTAGGGAAAATGGTTTGAATGTTACAAGAACAGAGATATCAACGAGTAATGACATGACTACAAACATATTCTATGTGACGGATTCGGGTGGGAATGAGGTTAAACCGGAATTGATTGAATCAGTTAGGGCGAAAATCGGGTTTGAGTCATTGAGAGTGAAGGAAATGCCATGTGTGGACCATACAAAGGGTGATGGAGAAGGAGATCAAGAGAGAAAGGCAGTGTTGGTTTCACTTGGGAGTTTAGTTTGGAGAAATCTCTTCAACTTTGGTATGATCAAATCATGTTCTTAATTAGGGGTTTGATCTTAATCAGGGTCGTTTAGGTTATGTGTCAAGCAAATTAAAAGTTTAATCCTTTGGAGATGGTATAAAAAGTTTGACCTATAGAATGTACATAGAAAATGGGGTATTATTAGAAATTTGAATTCAGAAATTGCTTACTTTATTCTTGATTAGGAAAGATCTTATATACAATGTTAGAAAAGGTTGTACACAGTTCTTTAATACTAATATTATGGTTAATGCTATGTTCACAGTTTGATGATTTTGGTGTTGAATTTTGATCCCATAAAAATTATAATTAAATTACTGTTTTGCTTACTTTAGTTATTGAATGTTTATAACATTAAAAATTATCAAACTATAAAACAAAACTTTAAAATAATTGTTTATTTCTTTGCTATAAAATCAAAGCATTTTGTCTTCATCTACTCATTAATTGTACATGTTGATATAAGGATTTAAAACTAATAATATTTTACTATTTAGCTATATAATTTGACTTATCTGAAATTATATGGTGTTTAGAAAATAAATAAATTAAATTTAAATCTGGACATACCAAGACGGCAAGACATAAGTTTAATGGTTTGTACTAGTATTACGTCACCGCTTACTCTAAATTCAAATCCCCATTTGTTGGAACCTATCCAGTTTATTTTAAAACAAATGGATGATTACTTACTTAAATTTTATTAAATAAGATTAAAATTTACTTTTAAAATGAGGTAAATGGGCATACTTGTTATCATCATAACTTAAAAACTTATAGTGTCGACTTCAAGAATCCCAAACTTCTCTCGCAAGAACATAAATATTATACTCAATTACAAAGACATATATTGTTATAGCTTGCGTAGCAAGAGACAGATATGTGTATAACATCTGTTTAAAATATTAGATTCTTCGATCTATTTATATATATAACAAATATTGTTCTTGGAAGTTTTACAATAACTTCACACAACAGACTTTTTCCACTAATGTTCTCAGCAAGAAATCGTGATATTTTCCCGGAAAATTACTCTTTAATTCATATTTTCCTGTCAAGTCACTCATTTATTAATATACAGATAGAACTCAGAAGAAGATGTTCAACATTATAATCAATGTCATGGAGATGATCTGGAGAACAATTGCTTCAACATTAATGCTCTTTTTCTTCTTGAGATATTTATATATTCCTCCAAATCCTCTTCTTGTTTTCTTGTTCCTCAGCTCGATTCTTTTCTTGTTTATCATCGATCATAATCGCTCTGTTTATAAAGACACCGAAGAATGTTGTAATCTCACAAGATATTACTATGATGATTGTTTTAGCTATTACAATGGTTATCACGAAGTTGATCATGATGGTTATATATGGAATGATGATGAAGATTATAGCCAATGGAATCAAGATGATGGTGATGATGGTACTGAAAACATTGATTATGATGGTGATCATGCCCATGGCGATGACGATGATGATAATGATACGTTGACAAGTAGGATTGAAGATTACATTGCTAATGTTTACAATGGATGGAAAGAAGAGAGACGAGCAGAGAAACTATTTGTCTGATCTTTTCAAAACTCTGTTTTTTTCTTTCTTTGTCTCTGTACATATGTAGTAATTGTTGTGGTGTGTGTACATAATCTGTAACTTCTTAAACAATACCACTAGAAAAGTAACATGAAAGGCTTATTCACCTCAAAGATGCTTTGACTACTCTTCTCTGGAGGATGATGAAACTGTTTAAGAAAGCATGTCAAGAAAGCTTTTGTCCAATCTCCCATCATGTAACATATTAGTCACCAAACTTATTGTTGAAGCATCTCCAACAAACCCAAAACTCCTCAGTTCTTTGATGAGTTCAGCTGATGCTGCTTTGTCACCATCTCTAAGGCGTGCTCTGATCAGTGTATTAAATGTCCCACTATCTGGGAGAGGACCGTCTTCTTTCATTTTCCTGAACAAAGCATCTGCTTCCTCCTTTGAACCTTTCCTACAAAATCCTGAGAGCATTGTATTGTATGTTATAACATCAGGCTGCATTCCTTTAAGGCTGAGGCTAAAAAATAAACGCCACGCATCTTCAACCTCCCCAGCATTGCACATCCCTTCAATCACAGTATTATATGTGATAATATTAAGTTCCATTTTGCTCTTTTGCATATAGTCTAGTACCACCAAAGCTTTTTCTAGCTTCCCATTGTTACAAAGTCCATCTAACAAAATGTTGTATGTCATAATGCTGGGAGGCACACCACAAGAAACCATCTGTTGGAAAACTTCTTGGGCAGTATCAACATCTCCAGCTTGGAAAAGCCCTTGGATAAGAGTGGTGTAAGTGACTGTGTTGCCAACCAAACCTCTTTGAGACATCTCAAGGAAGAGTTTCATACCTTCCTCTACTCTCTTAGACTTACAAAATCCATTTATGAGAGTGGTATATGTCACCACATCCGGAAGACAGTCCTTGCTAACCATGAACTCAAACATCTGCTTCGCCTTGTCTAGGCGATTGTGTAAACAAAACCCATTGATCAGTGAATTATATGTGATAATATTAGGATCTATAGACCTTCGGATCATTTCACCGTACAGTTTTTCAGCTTCCAATAGCTTCCCTTCTTTTACAAACCCATCGATCAATGCACTGAAAGTAACAACATTGGGGTTGATTTCCCTCCCAATCATATCACTAAGTAACCGAGAGGCATCACTCCATCTTCCATAGTTACAAAGGCAACTTATGAGGGTGTTGTAGACAAAAACATCTGGAGTAATTCCTTTCTTCTCCATTTCATTGAACAGGTCGAGTGCATCATTCACGTGTTTGTGCTTGCAAAGACCATCAATAATTGTGTTGTAGATCACAGTACCAGCCTTTATTTGGCCTTTCTCCATCTTCTTGAGGAGATTTAAAGCCAAATCAGTATCACCTCTCTTACATAATCCATTTACCACAACACCGTAAGTAAAAAAATCTGGTTGACAGCCTTTGCTTACCATTCTGTCAACGAAAGCCACAGCTTCTGAAGCTTTGCTGTTGAGAAAAAGTCCATGAATTAGAGTATTGAATGTCACTGTATTGGGTTGATGTCCCAGCTCCACCATTTGATCAACCAAATATACTGCATCCGAAATCCTATTCCCGTGACAGAAACCATTGAGCAACGAGTTAAGCGTGACTATATCGGGCTGATGACCGAGTTTCATCATCTTCCCAAGAATAGCTAAAGCAAGAGAGACTTGAGAGCGGCGGCAAAAACAGTTAATCAAAATACTGTAAGTATAGTGATTATGTGCAATTCCCAAATTTTGCATCTGCTCGCCCAGAGAGATGACAAGATCAAACTTCTTCATTTTGGCAATAGTACTCAACAATTTACTGAAATCAATGATTGAAGGTAAAGGACGAGACTTTACCATTTCACTGAACAAATCAACAGCATCGTCTAACTTAATATCTTCTAGTAGACCATTTCTGAATATATCTCTGTAATCACTGACACTAGACAAAGCTCGTCCCCAGCTACCAAAGAAACAACGGCAAAGACTAAACAATGGAGGGGCAGTTCCAAGATTACCTTTCTCCAGAATACGCCAATAAGTAAATCTCATCATCTTTTCAGTTTTTGCTTCCAATGAATCTCCCGTTAAATGAGAATACACGCCAAGATCTGCAGGATCAACATTCAAAGTTAGGATTTGCATCAACGAACAAAGTTAGGATTTTCAAGCCAGAAGAGGACAAAGAGACACACCAAAATCTGCAGAATCACTTTAGTTGTTAATTTGGCTGTAAATGAGATAGCTTTACACAGTAAACGATGAATGTATGAATCTTCACATATTGAATCGACATTGACAATAAAAAGATGGTTTTGGAGAGTTCAGAACAAACTCCGGTCACCGGAAAATACAAACTACACAAAAACATAACCAGATGATCTAAGAACTCAAACAACAAGAAGAAACCATGAGAGCCAATCAAATCTCAAAAGAGAAAATACAGAGAGGCTGTTAAAGGACGAACCTTTGATCAGCAAATCGCAATTTACCGAAGAATCTCCCAAAACAGGCTTCAAGAATGATAATAAATGTAGAACCGGTTCAATGTTGGTCTAGTATTTTAAACCGGTTGATGTTGGATCGGAGAAATCCGGTTATTTCAGACCCTTTTATTTTAAGAACACTTTAAAAAAAATCATATACAGAAAATATTGTGTACACAAAAAATAACAGAAATGAGCTTAGTTATTGAAGAAACACAGAGCTGAGAGATGTTAACCAAACCAAGTTATTTCTTTGAACTTAAAAGAAACCAAAACTTCTTGTGATGCTCTCACCACTGATTTTGTGTTAACCTAACATTGAATTACACAAAGCACCACAATATTGATCATCTTCATGAAGCTCACACATATAGCATTAGATCATGCAATCACTAGAAAAGCTTTGAAGGGAAGAGAGTTTCGTAAATCCTCTTCTCTCAAGGATAAAATGTTTTAAGAAAGCATATCCAGAAAGCTTTTGTCCAATCTCTCATCATGTAACATATTACTCACCAAGCCGATGGTTGAAGCATCTCCCTCAAATCCACAATTCCTCATTTCTTTGATGAGTTCTGCTGATGCTTCTTTGTCACCATCTCTACGGTGTGCTCTGATCAGTGCATTATATGTACCGCTATTTGGGAGAGGCCCGTCTTCTTTCATTTTTCTGAACAAGGCATCTGCTTCTTGGAGTAGGCGTTTACTACAAAATCCTGAGATCATTGTATTGTAGGTTACAACACCAGGCTTCACTCCTTTAAAGCTGAGATTACAAAATAAATCCCAACCATCTTCCACCTTCCCAGCCTTACACATCTCTTCAATCATAATACTGTATGTGAAGATATCAAGTTCCATTTTACTCTTTTGCATGTACTCCAGCACCACCCAAGCTTTCTCTAGCTTCCCGTTGTTACAGAGTCCATCTAACAAAATGTTGTACGTTATAAGATTCTGAGGCACACCACCAGAAACTTCTTGGGCCATATCAACATCCCCAGCTTGAAAGAGCCCTTGAATTAGAGTGTTGTAAGTGACTGTGTTGCCAACCAATCCTCTTAGAGACATCTCGTGGAAGAGTTCCATAGCTTGTTCTACCTTCTTACACTTGCAAAATCCCTTTATAAGAGTACTATATGTCACTACGTCTGGTTGGCAATTTTTCTTAACCATGAACTCAAACATCTCCTTAGCCTCCTCTAGGCGATCTTGCATACAAAACCCATTGATGAGTGAGTTGTAAGTGAAAATATTAGGATCTATAGACCTTCGGATCATCTCTTCGTGCAATTTCTCAGCCTCTAAAAGCTTCCCTTCTTTCACAAACGCATCGATCAATGCATTGAACGTAACAACATCGGGGTTGATTTTCGTCTCAATCATATCACTTAGTAATCCAGCGTTATCCCATCTTCCGTAATTACATAGGCAGCTTATGAGGGAGTTGTACGTAAAAACATCGAGGTTGATTTCCCTCTCAATCATCTCTCTAAGTAATCGAGAAGCATCACTGCATCAGTCGAGGGAGTTGTACGTAAAAACATTTGGTCTAATTCCTTTGCTATCCATTTCGTTGAACAGGTCAAGTGCATCATCCACGTGTCTGTACTTGCAAAGAGCATCGACAGCCTTTGCTTACCATTCTGTCAACTCTGGAACTTCTGAAGTACTTAGTCCTCATGGAAACCAGAATCAAGAGATAGATGTGGATAATTTGGATGCAGTGAACAAGGTAGTGAATGAGGATGAGTTTGACAACAAACAAGAAGAAGATGATATTCCCTCCGAACAACAACAAGATGAGTCTGACAACAAACAACAACAGGATGAAGAAATTCCCTCCGATATGTCTGATCCAGCAAATTGGGAAACCATGAATACGAGATTCAGAGATTTATTGGTTGAAAGAGGTCCTGCAATAAGGCTACCAACTAATTATCAGTTTTGTAAGGATCCTATTAGTGGTAGACATTTCTCTCATGCGTTATATACAAGAGAAATAATAAATGGGGAGAAGCAAGATAGAAAGTGGCTGATCTACTCAAAAACATCAAATAGTGTCTTTTGTTTTTGCTGCAAGTTGTTTAGTCATGGCAAAGGTGTTGGCTACTTGGCAACTAGCGGGTACAGTGATTGGGGAAATATTTCAAAGAGACTCAAAGAGCATGAAGGCAGTCATGAACACATTATTTGTATGACACAGTGGATGAAGTTAGAGTCTAGACTACAGAAAAGTCAAACGATTGATAAACATGTTCAAGAAGAAATAAATAAAGAGAAGGTTTATTGGAGGGAAGTCCTTGTGAGGATAATTGCATTGGTGAAGACTCTTGCTAAAAATAATTTAGCATTTTGAGGAGAAAATGAGAAGATTGGTCTAGACAGAAATGGGAATTTTTTGAGTTTTGTTGAAATGATTGCAGAGTTTGATGCAGTAATGAGGGAGCATGTAAGAAGAATTGGTGTAGGTGAGATATATTCTCATTATCTAAGCCACAAGATTCAAAATGAGTTGATAAATATGCTGGCTGGTGAGATTAGACTAATGATCCTAAAGACGATCCGTGCTTCAAAGTACTTCTATGTAATTCTTGATTGTACCCCGGATATTAGTCATCAAGAACAAATGACTCGGATTATTAGATGTGTGGATACTTCTTCAACGTCAACTAAGATTGAAGAATTTTTTTTGACATTTTTGAAAGTGGAGGATAAATCTGGAAAAGGATTATTCTCGACAATTCAAGAAGCATTGGTTGATTGGAGTTAGAGATTGATGATGTGAGAGGACAAGGTTATGACAATGGGTCTAATATGAAAGGAAAAAATAAAGGAGTTCAAAGAAGGTTTCTGGAAACTAATCCAAGAGCATTCTACACACCATGTGGTTGTCATAGCCTTAACCTTGTGCTTTGTGATATAGCATCTTCTTCTACAAAAGCAGTGTCATTTTTTGGAATTATTCACCGAATATACTGTTTGTTTTCATCTTCAACAAACAAGTGGGATATATTCAAAGAAATGGTAAAAGGTCTAACACTTAAATCTGTATCTCAAACTCGCTGGGAAAGTCACCTTGAAAGTGTCAAAGCAATACAGTTTCAGGCTCCCGAAATGAGAGAGGCTTTACTTTACTTAGCTGAAAATACTGAGGATCCAAAGACACATAGTGATGCTGAATCACTTGCGGTGAGTGAAACACATGGAATTGGAGGGTTTGAGTTTCTTTTTGGTATGATTATTTGGTATGATCTTCTAGCTGTTGTCAACAGAGTGAGCAAGACTTTACAAGCAGATGACATTGATATTTATGCTGCTATTACTGAACTTAAAGGACTCATTTCATATTTTAAAAAATACAGAGAGATGGGATTTGAAAAAGCAAAGTCTGAGGCTGTCCTAATTGCAGAGGATATGGAGATACAAGCTGAGTTTCCTGCAAAAAAGAAGAGGATCATTAGAAGAAAGAAGCATTTTGATGAAGACCCGGAAAAAGTAGATGAAAATATGGACTTGTCACCAGAGGAGGATTTCAGAATTAATTACTTCTTCATACTCATAGATCAAGCACTTGTTTCTCTTGAGTCAAGGTTTGAACAATTCCAAAGGTATGAACAAACTTTTGGATTTTTGTTTGATTTAAAGATACTCACATTGGCAAGTGATGAAAATCTGAGAGCATCATGCTTGAACCTTGAAGCTTCTCTTAAGCATGGTTTGCATTCTGATATAGATGGGGCTGATTTATTTATGGAACTAAAAGTTCTACAAGAAGTATTACCAACTGAGATTAGAAAACCTATTGAAGTGTTGGATTTTTTGAAAAGAATAGAGAGTTGTTATCCAAACACGTGGGTTTCTTACAGGATATTGTTAACCATTCCAGTGTCTGTTGCTTCTGCTGAAAGAAGTTTTTCTAAGCTGAAGTTGATCAAGAATTATATGTGATCCACCATGTCACAAGACAGGTTGAATGGGTTAGCCATATTATCAATTGAGAGAGCCATGCTTGAGAAGATTGATTATGAGACTTTGATGAATGATTTTGCAGGAAAGAATGCAAGAAGAATCATATTTACTAAGTAGTATTTAGTTTTAAGTTTTGTTTAGCTCATAATTGAGACTTTTTCGGTTTTTTTTTCATGACTCTTATGTTTTTTTATGTTGCTATATTTTGGTTTGATATTTATGTTTCACTTAAAACCTCGGTTCTTAAGATTACTATTGCGTCGAAATTTTTTTTATCTCGCTTAGGGCTTTCTTAAATCGTTGGACCGGTCCTGAGCATCAGTCGAGGGAGTTGTACGTAAAAACATTTGGTCTAATTCCTTTGCTATCCATTTCGTTGAACAGGTCAAGTGCATCATCCACGTGTCTGTACTTGCAAAGAGCATCAACAGCCTTTGCTTACCATTCTGTCAACGAAAGCCACAGCTTCTGAAGCTTTGTTATTGAGAAAAAGTCCATGGATTAGAGTATTGAATGTCACTGTATTGGGTTGATGTCCCATTCTCACCATTTGCTCAACCAAAGATACTGCATCCGAAATCCTATTCCTGTGACAGAAACCATTGAGCAACGAGTTAAGCGTGACTACATTGGGCTGATGACCGAGTTTCATCATCTTGCCAAGAATAGCTAAAGCAAGAGAGAGTTGAGAGGAGCGGCAGAAACAGTTAATCAATATGTTGTATGAATAGATATCATGTATAATTCCACAATTTTGCATCTGCTCGGCCAAAGAGATCACAAGATCAAACTTCTTCATCTTAGCAATTGCACTCAACAATTTATTGAACTCAATAATGGAAGGATAAGGACGTGACTGTACCATTTCACCGAACAAACCAATTGCATCATCTAACTTCATATTCTCTAGTTTCCCATTTCTAAATATCTCTCTGTAATTAGTGGCACTAGAAAAAGCTCGTCCCCAGCTACCAAGTGAACGGCAAAGACTAAACAATGGAGGGACAGTTCCAAGATTACCTTTCTCCAGAATACGCCAATAAGTAAATCTCATCATCTTCTCAATTTTTGCTTCCAATGAATCTTCCGTTATATGAGAATACACACCAAGATCTGCAGGATCAACATTGCTATAGATTTACACAGTAAAGTATCAATCCAAAGATGGGTTTGTAGAACTCAGAACAAAATTCCGGTCACCGGAAAATGCAAACATTGTTCAGAAACAACAAATAAGAGAAAATACAGAGAGGCTCTTAGAGCATGTGCAGCGGATAGAAATTAGAAACCCTTCGAGTCTCTTAGAAATATTATTTTAATACATATAATTTAATTTAATTATTTATTTCAATTTTAACTAATAAAAGTCATAAAAGCCATAATATGCTGACATGTGTGAGAGAGTCTTTCAAAAAAGTTCTCAAGAGTTCTTATTTGAGAACCAGTTATCATCTCTCTCCTCTAATTTCTATTAGTTTATTCTTTTCTATTGATGAGAACCCTTTGAAAACCTCCCACTGCACATACTCTTAAAGGACAAACCTTTGGTTCTCTCGTCCAGAGAGAAAACTATAGATATTTCTTACTATTTTCCAGGGAAACCACCAAAGATTTTCTCAAGAATCTGGAGGAAGCTTCGATTCACAGACGAAAATTCACCAGACTAGGCTTCAAGAAGCATGATTAATGATAAATCTAGAACCGGTTCAATGTCGGTCTTGGATTTTGAACTTGTTTATCTTGCTTCAAAGAAATCTGGTTATTTCAATCCCTCTTTAGATCCTCTCTTTGAAATAGAGTCTTTTCGATAATCTTACATATATTATATTTCTTCATTAATATTTAGTAGTATTTTATTATATAAAGATGAATGATTCAAAGTTAGTAACTCATATGATTATGACACGTGTCTTTTCGATAATCTTACATATATTATATTTCTTCATTAATATTTAGTAGTATTTTATTATATAAAGATGAATGATTCAAAGTTAGTAACTCATATGATCATGACACGTGTCAATTTAAACGATCAGATTTGACACATATTTAATTAAATAAAAGTATTAATTATCAATAAAAAAGGAAAATTAATTCATTCTAATTTTACATATCTATAAAAAATAAATTCAATTTTTTATAGTAACAAAACATAAAACCATTTTAACAAAAAATAATAATACATATTTAAATTTTAAAGGAAAATTTAAAGTTTATGGCAATCTAAAAAGCCATACAATTGTAAAAATAAAGTTAATAACTATTAAATAAAAGTATTAGTTATCAATAAAAAAGAAAAATTAACTAATTCAAATTTCCCATATCTATGAAAAATAAATTCAATTTAAAAAATTCATACAATTATAAAAGTAAAAATAATAACTATTATAAAAAAATTAGTTATCAGAAAAGGAAAAAATATTAAAGTTTTGGCAACTCTAAAAAGGAATACATGTATAAAAGGAAAGTTAATAACCATTAAATAAAAACATTAATTTCAATAATAAATATATTTAAAAAACATATTTTATACAAAAATAATATTTTGATATATTTTCAATTTAAAAAGGAAATTTAAAGGTTATTAGAAATTAAAAAAAAAGAAGCAATTATACAAATTTTAAAGAAATTTCCTAATCTATAAAGCTAAAAAAAAATTAAAAAGAAAAATAAATTCTAATTTCCCACCTCTATACAAATAGTTTGAGAGTTTTTCAAATTCAAAACCAAACAACTTTTACACATCTAAAAAGTTTATAAACTATAGGTAAATTCTAATTTCATGAAGATTATTCTAATGCAAATAAGGGTTTGATCATAACAATATATGTTACCATGATTTTAATTTAATAAATCTTACATATAAACTTTTATTTGATTTTTTGTTATTTGTTTAATACTTTCAGGACTATCAAATTTCAAGAGGAAAACAATGAGTTCTAAAATTCTAAACAACATCAAGAAGTATTTGACATTAGATCAAATCAACAGAAAACGCTCATACCGTTGTACTGTATGTCGTCTAATAAGAAAATAGGAGGCAAGAAATCTGAAAAAAAACAATAAGCTAATAGGAATGAATTTACTCTTACTTGATGAAAATGTTAGTTTTATTGTTAAAATAAAAAATATGTACTACTAAATTTAAACAACATATTTTCTAACTATAACCTAATTTTAATTTTTATATAGGATAATACTATTCAAGATTCTGTACACCATTTCTTTTTTGAAAATTTTGGAAATCAATAGTGTGAAAGAAGTCTTATTGATTTAAACCATTGTTTTATTAAATAAAAAATATTAATTATCAGTAAAAATAAAAGTTAAGTAATTCTAATTATCTCTATAAAACAATTCTACTTTTATATATTAATTAAAATTAAAACGTATTTAATAAAACTAAATAATATTTTGACATATTTACATTTTAGAAAGAAAATTTTAAAGTTTTTAGAAATTTTAAAAAGGAATACAAATATAAAAGGAAAAATAATAACTTCATCCAAAATATATCTATTTATATCTATTTTGTATATGTATAAAATAGAAACACCAATTTAAATCGTAACAAAAAAATAAAAAACGTGTTTAATAAAACAAAATAATATTTTGACATATTTACAATTTTAAAAGGAAATTAGGAGGCAAGAAATCTAAATAAAAACAATGAACCAGTAGGAATGCATATATTCTTGCTTGATGAGAAAAATATTTTTATTATTAAATTAGAAAAAAAAATATGTTTTCCTAATTTAAAAATATTATAACTTATAAAAATAAAGTAAAAGTTCAGTTTATTATTAGTAAAAGGAATTTCAGTAATCAATAGATATATTGTTAAATTATAAATAACAGGATGATGATATGTGTTAGTTGATCGATGAGATTCTGACATGTATAAAAATAATTGTATTATGAAAACAAAAAAATAAATTAAATACATGAAAAAATATTTTTATTTATTTTCTAAAATAGATATACTATTAAATTATAATAACTCAATGATGATATTTGTTGGTTGATCGATGAGATTCTGACATGTATAAAAACAATTGTATTATTATTTTGCTTAATCAAAAATAAAAACCAAAAAGTAAAATTAAATACATGATAAAATATATATTTTATTTATTTTCTAATATAGATATAATGCTAAACTATAAATAACACAATGATGATACATGTTAGTTGATCGATGAGATTCTGACATGTATTCAAACAATTTTATTATTATCTTTGTTTAATCAAAAATAAAAACCAAAAATATTAAATTAAATACATGATAAAATAGATATTTTCATTTATTTTCTAAATATATGTTAATTCTTATTGTTTAGTTTGCAAAAAAATAAAAATAAATAAATACATAATAAAATAAGTATTTTTACTTCTCTAATCTTTGGCTCTTGACATTAGAGAAGATTAATACTTTTAATTTTTTTTAAACGCATTAAACACGTCTAATCTTAAACGCGTTGAAATTAATAAAATATATATTTACATTTAAATTCATTGGCTATTGATGTTAGAGAAGATTAAAACTTTAATTTCTTTTAAGCATTTCTCATATACAAATATAGATGTGAAGGAGTGAGGAAGATTACGAAGTTTCTATTAAAAATTAAAAGTGGTAGAGTGAATAAGAGAATTAACTATCATAAAATAAAATAAAAAAATCGTGAAAATTAATCATTTTCATTTATAAAGCTCAAGACATGCATAAAAATATATTAAGATACAGCAGCTATGACAAATTTTATTTTAATTTTTAAAAATTTTAGTTTATTTTAATATTTTAAAATCCGTCCATCGGACTGATCCTAATCTAGTTTTTTATATATGAAAAAAGTTAATAAAAAAAATATTAACGAGACAGCCACCTTAATTTCTCTCTCTATCAGGATTGTCTCTCACGGCATATAACAACGATTAGGTCGTCGCGTTTTTCTCTGTACGAATCCTAACCTAAATTCTCCAAAGCCAATTGCTCTCTTTTTGGCTGATGTCAGGAGATTGAAAAGAAGGTGAAGAACTCTGAGTTGATAGCATTAGAGAGACATAAGATTGATAGTTATAGCTTAGTGGACGACCTTGATAAGTTATTAGATGATGTCTACTCATCTTTTCGACCGGTTTCTGCTGACAACGAAACTAGGAAGGAATTGGTGAACAAACTTAATGCAATGGCTAAAGATATTTATGGTAATAATTCAAAAGAGAGCATCCCTGTCCTTGAGGCTTTTGGGTCTTTCGTGATGGATACGTTTTCTACACAAAGTGATTTGGATGTGTCTATTAACTTTGGTAACGGTACTACATCTCAACAACTTACTCGTCTCAAGAAGCACCAAATCCTTATAAGATTTGCACGAAAGCTCCCCTCTGTCGAGGGTAAGATCGATATATAGTTAAAACCTCTATAAATTAATACTCATTCATTAATAAACTTGTTAAATTAACAATTTTTTGTCCCAAAATACTATTTTTATCCAAATATCACCTATATAAAATTTCCATAAACTAATAAATTATTATAAAAATACATTGGTTTTAATATTATTAATTTATAGAGATTTTACTGTATATTTGAAAATCATGTGAAACTATATTTGAGAAGTGAATATAACATTTCCTAAACTTGTTTTGTAGGACAAGGGCAACGGGATGTTAGGAATGATAGATGTATCTTAAGTGCTAGGGTGCCAATTGTCAAATTCTCTGATCAAGGCACTGCTATTCAATGTGATTTGGCAGTCGAAAGCGAACTAGGCATTTTAAAGTCACAGATCATTCGTATTGTATCTCAAATTGATGATAGGTTTCAGAAACTTTGTATGTTGGTAAGATTTCAGTTTCTATATTCTAGAGGAACTGTATGGATGGATATATTGATCCAAGTATTCAATGTTCAATTGTTTTGGTACTAATTTGATTATTAATTCTCATTTGTCAGATTAAGCGTTGGGCCAAAGGACATGGGGTTAACAATGCGTCACAACAGACCTTGAATTCTATATCTATAACGTTGCTAGTCGTTCATCATTTACAGGTATATAAAACTCAGTTACGTACTCTTTGTTGGATTAGTTTAGGTAGAAATTTACGTGTTTGGTCATCTTTAATTACCTGTTTGGTCACTTTAGTCTCTAATAGCAAGTTGGATTAAAATAATGTGTGTTGTAAAATTTGATCCCATGCATGCTTTAAAATCTAATTTACTTCTCCTTTGTCTTATGTGCAGACTCAAAATCCTCCCATTTTACCTCTATTCTCTATGCTATTTAAAGGTAATAATTTACTATTCACACAGTAAAAGTCTCTTTGGGCTTTCTTAAGTTAAATTTATGATATTAAGTGAACACTTGATGATGATTGTCATATCTCAGATTACATTTTGTATACTCTTTTTTTAAGCATATTACCGATTTTTATTATCCTTTTTGATCTTCTTGCTTTTGCTTATGTCTTTTCCAAGATGGAATTGATCCTCCTAACGTGGAGAAAACAACCGAAATGTTCTTAAACTGGGGACGATGTAATCAGGATTCTCTGGCTAAACTTTTTGCAACCTTTTTCATCAAGGTACTATCTTTTTTCTTCTTCTTCTTTAAACCCTTATTTGTTATAAAAAAAATTAATGAAATGTATTTTCTGGTCTTGCAGTTGAAATCTATAGAAGTCCTTTGGAGCCAAGGGCTCTGCGCCAGTGTGCTGAATGGTCTTTGGATATCCAAAACGTTGGAAAGATCTCCCATTTGCGTAAACTCTTTTTTTTTTTTTTTTTCATTTGCATTCTTACCTTAATTACTACCTTTTGTCTTATCACTTCAATTTTTTTAATATAGGTTGAGGATTTTACAGAAGTGTCTCACAATGTTGCAAAGCCGGTTACTGTCAGAGGAGCCATAAAGATATACAGATCCATAAACAGAACCGTAGATGACATCTTGGACTTCCTCAATGGCAAGGTCGCTGGAGAATATCTTACACAGAGGTTGTTTGGCCAACAAGCTACTGTTGTGGATCCTTCTCCTCCTGTGATACCACGCAATGTGTACTCACAACAACCTCACGAGTTTACTGGTGGTGCAGCTGATCAAGAACATCGTCGTAACAAAAGAGTCTGCTTGGAAAATGGATACAAAGCTGTAGGAGGAAAAGGTGGTTTGGTTCACCATAGGCATGATGGTGGTGAAAAACCAATGCCTGTGGGTCTGTGGCATGACTACAGTCGAAGTTTAGATCTGCCACCACCACCACCACCTTATGATAGAGTTCTTTATGAGAGATTTGGTCTTTACTAGTAGGGTTTTAGCTAGGATTATTTTAGTTTATTTTATGCTGGCTTCGGTTTATGTTACTTGTGTCTTAAGATAACTTAAATTTACATTATTCTTTATGGTATCAAGAGGTGGGGGTAAATTGATCTGATGATAGACATTATATGATAATGATTCCATAAATAGAAAATATTGATTTCAACATCAGTTATGGAGTTGCCTCGAAAAACAGAGCAAGTTAATAGAAAACCTTTTATCCAAAAACAAGAAAAGATTATTATGTTTGAGTTTAGTTTTGGTAAAATCATATCAAAGTTGCTTCACCTCAGTTTTAGCTTTATTTAAGTTTAATGTCGATTTTGTGATTTTGTTGGTAATTTGTTCTCTAGTTTAGTGTGGATTTTAGTTTTGTTTGGCTCTCTTTGGTCTATGATGTTAGAAAACTTGCCCGAGTTAAAACGAACTCAAGTCGGGTAGTGGAAACAGCAAGTGCTTATATAAGTTCGGATGGTTTCGAGTGGAGATCGGGTGTTCGGGTATACCCGATTGGGTACAAGTATCTGATCTTGAAGAAAATTATATCCGATCGTAAAAAAGACTACATCCGATCAGGTATTTTGGTACATCAATACCCAAACCGAACTGTCTACTTCAGGTTGGGTATCAGGTTCCATCGTCCAAAAACCGCAAATTAACTCAACCCACAATGGGACGGATTAAATGGGGCAGGTTAACCCATATGTGGATTTCAAGGATAACTAGTTTTTGGCGATGCACTCAAGTTAAGATCAGCAGGTTATTTGTAGAAGACCTGTGAAGATCTGATATGCCCTTTAAAGAAAGAGAGCAGCAGCAAATAATGTTACAGATCCTACAACTGACGGAACGAACAACGTTGTTTAGTATACAACATATAAGAGACTTATGCTGTTGCTATAGATGCTAAGAAGAGAGGAAACACCGTCTCTATATACAATGAACAAAACAAACTCAGAAACTTTCTATACAAAAAACAGAACCGAGATTGAAAAACCAAACCAAGTTCTTTATTTGAACCCTATGGAACTAGAAATTTGTCAAACAGATTAAAAACCGTATCCAAACTGAAACAATAATAATGCCAAACCGCATCCAAGTCTGAGATCTTCTTCAAGGGAAGAGCGTCTTCTGATCTTGTATTAACCTAACAATGAAATACACAAAGCACAGTATCAGTCATCTTCATGAAGCTCACACAAAGTATACACATTACAACATCAAGAGTATTGTGTTGACAAGTAACCACAAGTAAAATAACGTAAATATTTGATGCACCTCAGATGTGCTTTCAAGGGAAGAGTATTGCTCTACCACTCTTCTTCTCTGGAGAACGATGAAACTGTTTAAGGAAGCATATGGAGAAAGCTTTTGTCCAATCTGCCATCATGTAACATATTAGTCATCAAGCCGATGGTTGAAGCATCTCCCTCAAACCCGCAACTCCTCATTTCTTTGATGAGTTCAGCTGATGCTTCTTTGTCACCATCTCTAAGATGTGCCCTGATCAACGTATTATATGTACGGTCATTTGGCAAAGGCCCATCTTCTTTCATTTCTCTAAACAGGGCATCTGCTTCCTCCTTTAACCCTTTCCCACAAAATCCAGATATCATTATAGTGTAGCTTACAACATTAGGCTTCACTCCTTTAAGGCTGAGACTACAAAATAAATCCCAACCATCTTCCACTTTCCCAGCCTTGCACATCCCTTCAATCATAATATTATATGTGAATATATTAAGTTCCATTTCACTCTTTTGCATATACTCCAGTACCACCAAAGCTTTCTCTAGCTTCCCGTCATTACAAAGTCCACCTAGCAAAATGTTGTATGTCCAAAGATTGGGATAGACACCAAAAGAAACCATCTGGATGAAAAATTGGTGGGCCTTGTCACAATCTCCAGCTTTTAGTAACCCATGGATTAGTATGTTGTAAGTGACTGTACTGCCAACTAATCCTCTTTGAGACATCTCAAGGAAGAGTGCCATACCTTGTTCTACCTTCTTACACTTGCAAAATCCCTTTATAAGAGTGTTATAAGTCACTACATCTGGAAGACAGTCCTTGCTAACCATGAACTCAAACATAGCCTTGGCCTCATCTAGGCGATCGTGCATGCAAAACCCATTGATCAATGAACTGTAAGTGACAATATCAGGAGTTATAGACCTTTTGATCATCTCCTCGTACAATCTATCAGCCTCTAAAAGCTTCCCTTCTTTCACAAACCCATCGATCAATGCATTGAAAGTTACCACATTGGGGTTGATTTTCCTCTCGATCATATCAGCTAGTAGTCCAGACGCATCAGTCCATCTTCCGTAATTACAAAGGCAACCTATGAGCGAGCTGTAGGTAAAAACATCCGGTCTAATTCCTTTCTTCTCCATTTCGTTGAAAAGGTCAAGTGCATCATCAACGTGTTTGTACTTGCAAAGAGCATCGATGATTATGCTGTAGATTACAACATCTGCCTCTATTTTCCCTTCATCCATCTTCTTGAGCAGATTTAAAGCCAAATCAGTATCACCTCTCTTACATATTCCATTGACTACCACACCGTAGGTAACCAAATCTGGTGGACAGCCTTTCACAACCATCCGTTCAACTAGAGACACAGCTTCTGAAACTTTGTTGTGGAGAAAAAGGCCATGGATTAGAGTCGTAAATGTCACTGTATTAGGTTGGAATCCCATTTCCACCATCTGATCGACCAAACCTAGAGCATCAGAAATACTATTCTCATGACAGAGACCATTGAGCAATGAGTTAAGTGTGACTATACTGGGCTCATGACCGAGTTTCATCATCTTCCCAAGAATAGCTAAAGCAAGAGAGACTTGAGAACGGCGGCAAAAACAGTTAATGAAAATATTGTAAGTATAGAGATCATGTTTAATCCCCAAATTTTGCATCTTTTCACCCAGAGAGATGACAAGATCAAACTTCTTCATCTTAGCAATAGCACTCAACAATTTATTGAATTCAATAATGGAAGGTAAAGGACGAGACTGAACCATTTGACTGAACAAAGCAACAGCATTATCTAATTTAATATCGAGAATCCAATTTCTCAATATCTCTCTGTACTCATGACTGAGACCAGAAAAAGCTCGTACCCAGAAACAAGAGCCACTGCAATGGCTAAACGAAGTATTTCCAAGTTTACTTTTTCCGAGAAGACTCCGATGAACAAATCTCTCTGCCGTCGACGCAATCGCAAAAGATCTCCTCATCTTCTTCTTCAGCTGATTGGGTTTCTTCTCAATTTCAGACTCGGAATCTATAAACCCTAAATGACCATTCTTCAACCACTCAAGGAGAGACTACTCACGAGTCGCGAGTACTTAACCAAAGTTCCAAACTTTCAAACTTTTTTTAAAAGAAAATATAAAAAGTTTAATAATATTTTTGAGTAGAGAAGAAATAGTCAGAACTAAATCTTACAGCGATTAGGTGAAGAAGAATAAGAAACGAAAGTCAAACAGAACGCCAAAGATAGCTGAGAAGACAATGTATACACTATACAGAGAAGTAAGTATGTTCAATCTCTGATGTTGTCATTATATTCCAATTTTATATAAATTGATTTTGTGTCCTTTTTATATTTGTTTTCAGTAAAGAAGAATTGAAACCTTTGTTATCAATAAAAGTAGGATTGAGCTGTTCTAAGTGCAAAAGCTTCGGCCTCAAGAGCCCTTTTAGGATCTCTTCTCCTTGTTATGCATCTATGTATGTATCAAATGGTTCATATATATTATAATTCCCAAATTCCTCTGCTTGTTTTTGCATTGAAACAACAAACGACTGACACTTTCATAACCTCTTCACCACAAAGACGTGGCAGGTTTGGATCACAAATCTGATAGAGGATTGTAAGAGAAGATCAGAGATATTCAGATTTGGTTTTACTGGTTCTCCTGTACATTAAGCTGGAAGGTTATATAGAAAGCCAAATTGTCTCTCTTTGGTTTATTACGTGAATCTTCAATAAGTGATGTTGTTACATGAAGAATCAAAATAATAGTTAGGATTTGAGTCCATTGTAACCGTAATTCAAATAACAAAGGGCCACTAATTTTAACACGACACTCCAAGTGTTAACTTTGGCACTAAATGGCTAAATGCTATAGCTTTACTTAGTTAAAGATGAATGGCCAAATTCAAATTTTATTTGTAACAAACATCACAGAACATCCAACTAGAATTATGTATGAATTGAATCGACCCTAACAAGAAAAGGTGGGTTTGGTCTTTTTGGAGAACTCAGAACAATTCAAATTTTATTTGGATAATCTGAAACTCCTCCAATCAGCAAGTAAATATCCCTATTCCATAGAAGCCAAACAAATCACCAAAGATTTTGTTCTCCAGAGTCTTCACGAGGCTCACACATTAGAACATGAAGACTGTGTTGAGAAGTAATCACTAGAAAAGCAACATAACTTACTTTGAAAGGACGATTGTATCACTACCACTCCTCTTCTATGGAGGATGATGAAACTGTTAAGGAAGCATATGCAGAAAGCTTTTTTCCAATATCCCATCATGTAACATATTAGTCACCAAGCCAATGGTTGAAGCATCTCCCTCAAACCCGCAACTCCTCATTTCTTTGATGAGTTTTGCTGATGCTGCTTTATCACCATCTCTAAGGCGTGCTCTGATCAGTGTGTTATATATACCACTATCTGGGAGAGGCCCGTCTTCTTTCATTCTTTTAAACAATGCATCCGCTTCCTGTAGTCAGCGATATCATTATAGTGTAGCTTCCAACATCAGGCTTCACTCCTTTACGGCTGAGGCTACAAAACTATTTCCAGGCATCTTCCACTTTCCCAGCCTTAAACATCCCTTCAATGATAATACTATATGTGTATATATCAAGTTCCATTTCACTCATCTGCATATACTCAAATACCACCAATGCTGTCTCTAGCTTTCCGTTATTACAAAGTCCATTTAACAAAATGCTGTATGTCACTATATCGGGAGGCACACCACCAGAAACCATCTGTTTGAATACTTCTTGGGCATTATCACAACCTCCTGCTTGAAATAACCCATGTATAAGAGTGGTGTACGTGATTGTATCGCCAACCAATCCTCTTTGAGACATTTCCCAGAAGAGTGCCATACCTTGTTCTACTTTCTCACACTTACAAAAACCATTTATTAGAGTACTATAAGTCACTACGTTTGGGAGACAATCTTTAGTAACCATGAACTCAAACATATCCTTGGCCTCATCTAGGCGATCATGCATACAAAACCCATTGATCAGTGAATTGTAAGTGACAATACTTGGATCTATAGACCTTTTGATCATCTCCTTATACAATCTTTCAGCCTCTAAAAGCTTCCCCTCTTTCACAAGCGCAGCAATCAATGCACTGAAAGTTACCACATCGGGGTTGATTTCCCTCTCAATCATCTCACTAAGTAATCGAGAAGTATCACTCCATCTTCCGTAATTACAAAGGCAGCTTATGAGGGTGTTGTAGGTAACAACATCCGGTCTAATTTCTTTCTTCTCCATTTCATTGAACATATCAAATGCATCATTCACATTTCTGTATTTACAGAGAGCATCAATGATCGTGCTGTAGATTACAACATTAGCCTCAATTTTCCCTTCATCCATCTTCTTGAGAAGATTTAAAGCCAAATCAGTATCACCTCTCTTACATACTCCGTTTACTACAACGCCATAATTAACCAAATTTGGTGGACAGCCTTTACTCACCATTCGGTCAACTAAAGCCACAGCTTCTGAAGCTTCGTTGTGGAGAAAAAGCCCATGAATTAGAGTGTTGAATGTAACTGTATCTGGTGTGTATCCCATTCACACCATTTGATCAACCAACGCTACGGCATCAGAAATACTATTCTCATGACAGATACCATCGAGCAATGAGTTAAGTGTGACTATACTGGGCTCATGACCGAGTTTCATCATCTTCCCAAGAATAGCTTAAAGCAAGAGAGAGCTGGAGGAGCGGCAGAAACAGTTAATCAAAATACTGTATGTATAGGGATTATGTGAAATTCCCAAATTTTGCATCTTTTCGCCCAGAGAGATGACAAGATCAAACTTCTTCATCTTCGCAATTGCAGTCAACAATTTACTGAAATCAACAATTGAAGGTAAAGGACGAGACTTGACTATTGCACTGAACAAACCAATCGCTTCATCTAACTTAATATCACGAATCCCATTTCTACTCAATTTCTCTCAGTAATCATAACTCGCACCAGAAAAAGCTCGTACCCAGAAACAAGAGACACTGCAATGGCTAAACAAAGGAGGAGCAGTGCCAAGTTTACCTTTTCCGAGAAGACTCCGATGAACAAATCTCTCTGCCGTCGAAGAAATCGCAAAAGATCTCCTCATATTCTTCTTTTCACCTGATTGGGTTTCTTCTCAATTTCAGGAATCTATAAACCCTAAATATATATTTTTTTTTAAACACTCAATTTACTAAAGTTTCCAACTTTTTGTATAAGAAATATAATTATGTTGATATTTTTTGAGTATAGAAGAAATAATCTGATCACAACCCAAAAATTTCATAAAACTTCAAACGCGACCAAACAAATATTTTGTTAAAAGTGATAGCAGTTAGAGTCATTATTAAACTCATAGAAAGAAGAGAAAGAGAGATTAAGTTAATACAGAGAAGTAAGTATGTTCAATTCGACTTCATTTAGGCTTAGTCTGCTTTAGATTAGGACACTGATATGATGTGCTGCAGCACTTGTTTTTGTAAGAACTAAGTCTTTCTTTGTTTTGATTATACGGTTACTTTAGTTTCAGAGACATTGGTTAAATAGACATCTCTAGAAACGTATTAAACTCTTCTCTGACTGCGTAATAAACTCAGTGCCGTTGGGGAAAAACAAAGAAACAGATGAGTTTAAAAATACTGATGATCAGACAAAGCTGTGCTCTTCAAAAGAACAGTGGTGATTCTTACTACATGAATGAGAGATATATATGAAAGCTTCACTATATTTTTATCTCCTTGGCAAAGAAATAACAGTTGAGAGGTGGAAAATGAAAAGTAAAACTTATTTTTGCTTCATCCTTGAGCTCGGACGCCTTTTCAGATTCATCTAATGTGCCAATAACTTCCAAGAATATCTACTACGGCAACAGTCATGACTTCTCTTCTCCATTTATCAGAAACCCATCATCTTTGGGATGACGTTTAGTTTCGTTAAGGGGAAGCATCTCAGAATAACCCATCCACGAACATCATCTCAGAATAAAGCATTCACTCAAACACCAGATCCTTCACGGCATAACGAGAGTAAAATACCAAACAAAAAATTATTTATTTGAACCAAAGAGAACTACAAACATTTAATTACGGATTATAGAATACGTTTGATTACAAACCAAATCTAAAGTAAAACCATAATCATGCACTGACACTCACCATTGAGTATCATTTCTTCAAAAGTGTGTTTGCAACCTAACAACAATATCAGTCATAAGCTAAGACACAACAACAACATAACAAACACATATCTATCCACATCTAACATAATAATTGCGTTGAGAAGTAATCAGACGAAAGGCTCATGATAAAAAAAAGCTGATTCACCTCAAGGATGCTTTAAGGAAGCATATGGAGAAAGCTTTTGTCTAATCTTCCATCATACAACATATTAGCAACCAAGCTAATGGTTGAAGCATCTCCAACAAACTCGCAACTCCTCATTTCTTTGATGAGTTCAGCCGATGCAGCTTTGTCACCATCTCTAAGGCGTGCTCTGATCAGTGTATTATATGTTCCATTATCTGGGAGAGGACCGTCTTCTTTCATTTTTCTGAACAATGCATCTGCTTCTTCCTTTAAACTTTTCCTACAAAATCCTGAGATCATTGTATTGTAGGTTACCACATTAGGCTTCACTCCTTTAAGGCCGAGACTGCAAAATAAATCCCAAGCATCTTCAGCCTTCCCAGCCTTACACATCCCTTCAATCATAATACTATATATGAATATATCAGGTTCCATTTCACTCTTTTGCAGATCCTCGAATATGACCAATGCTTTCTCTAGCTTCCCGTTATTACAAAGTCCATCTAGCAAAATAGTGTATGTCATAATATCGGGAGGCACACCACGAGCATTCATTTGGCTGAAAACTTCTTGGGCCATATCATCATCCCCAACTTGAAATAACCCTTGGATAAGAGTGGTGTAAGTGACTGTGTCTCCCACCAATCCTCTTTGAGACATCTCTAGGAAGAGTTTCATACCTTGTTCTACCTTGTTACACTTGCAGAATCCCTTTATAAGAGTATTATATGCCACTACATCTGGGAGAGAACCTTTGCTAACCATGAACTCAAACATTTCCTTGGCCTCATCCACGCGATTGTGCATACAAAACCCATTGATCAGTGAATTGTAAGTGAAATTATCAGGAGCTATAGACCGTCGGATCATCTCTTCGTACAATTTTTCAGCATCTAAAAGCTTCCCTTCTTTCACAAAACCATCGATCAATGCATTGAAAGTTACCACATCAGGGTTGATTTCCCTCTGTAACATCTCACTGAGTAATCGAGAAGCATCATTCCATCTTCCGTAATTACAAAGGCAGCTTATGAGGGTGTTGTAGGTAACAACATCCCATCTAATTCCTTTCTTCTCCATTTCATTGAACATATCAAATGCATCATTCACATTTCTGTATTTACAGAGAGCATTGATGATCGTGCTGTAGATTATAACACCAGCCTCTATTTTCCCTGCTTCCATCTTCTTGAGAAAATTTAAAGCCAAATCAGTATCACCTCTCTTACATATTCCATTTACTACCACACCATATGTAACTAGACTTGGTTGACAGCCTTTTCTTACCATTCGGTCAACTAAAGCCACCGCTTCTGAAGCTCTGTTGTGGATAAAAAGTCCATTGATAAGAGTTGTAAATGTGATGGTGTTAGGCTGATATCCCAATTCCACCATTTGATCAACCAAAGCTACGGCATCAGAAATACTATTCTCATGACAGAGACCATTGAGCAATGAGTTAAGTGTGACTATACTGGACTCATGACCAAGTTTCATCATCTTCCCAAGAATAGCTAAAGCAAGAGAGAGCTGAGAGGAGCGGCAGAAACAGTTAATCAAAATACTGTATGTATAGAGATTATGTTTAATTCCCAAATTCTGCATCTTTTCACCCAGAGAGATGACAAGATCAAACTTCTTCATCTTTGCAATAGCACTCAACAACTTACTGAAATCAACAATGGAAGGAAATGGCCGAGACTCGACCATTTCACTGAACAGATCAACAGCATCGTCTAACTTAATATCGTGTAGTATCCCATTTCTAAATTTATCTCTGTAATCATTGGCACTAGACAAAGCTCGTCCCCAGCTACCAAGTGAACTACAAAGACTAAACAATGGAGGATTACCATTATCAAGAAGACACCAATAAGAAAATCTCTTAGCTGTTACAGAAACCTTCGATTTCATCATCTTTGTTTGCCAAGATCTGTATGAAGTTAGGATCAACAAGCAGAATCACATTAAAATCCAGGATTTGCATCAATGAACAAACTTCTCTAACACTACAATCCACTCGGCCTAAAAATTGTTAACTTTGGCTAATCAAATGCTATAGATTTAGTTTACACAATAAAATATCAATCAAAAGATGGGCGTTTGGAGAGCTCAGAACAAACTCCGGTCACCGGAAAATGCAAACATGGTTCAGAAACTACAAAAAGAGAAAACTATAGATCTTAAAGGACGAACCTTTGATTACTTCGTCGAAAGAAAACTATAGATCTCTCTTACTATTTTCCACCAAAGATTTTCTCGAGAATCTGGAGGGAAGCTTCGATTCACAGACTAGGCTTGAAGAGAAGCATGATTAATGATAAATCTAGAACCGGTTCAATGTCGGTCTTAGATTTGGAACCGGTTTATGTTGCTTCCGAGAAATCCGGTTCTTTCAGTCCCTCTTATGTATTTCAGTATTTGACAGTGTTGGACTATGTTTCATTTTTTGGCAAGAAACGCAAATTTCATAAAAAGTTGTGTGCAGACTATATACATATAGTTTGAATTTAGGTTTCTTCTATAAGAAACTCAAATTCAATACCGAAAACAGAACTGATAATGTAAAAATCAAACCAAGTTATTTAGTTGAACACAAAGGGGACTAAATATTTGTCTAAACAATCATTTCTATTAAGAAATTGTCAAATACTGTACGTTTGGTTAAAATCAAATCTATTTTAACAAAATAAAAACAAAAAAGACAAAAATATTATTGAAGACATAAGCAGATTCACTTCACTCTAATTTAAGCTGTGTATTTACTTCTTCATGGTGATGTGAAAACGTACCTTGAGCTGATTGTTGAAAATGTTATGTTTTTACCTCATATACTTGTCCCTTGTGCTATAATAATGTTTTAAGAGAAATCTATTTCCCCTGTCCATCTTATCTTTTTGTTATTTTCCTACAGATTTCTCAGCAAAGATGGCTTAGTAGTAGAAGCAGCAACCAAAGCCTTTGAAAGAAATGGCAAAGGTTGTTCCATGAAGATATATATTGACTTAGTCCTCCTGATGTGCACTTCTACTCATGATGATCTATTCTATTAATTCATCTTAAGATACACTTTGTTGATGCCTACATGTCTAACATTTCTCTGTTTCATTTTTTTGGGTTTTGAACTTCTTCCATCTTTAATGCATCTGTCACGTCTTGTGAGGCAGCTAGTTCGAAGTTGATGAATGTCATCATTTGGGTCTATCTTTCCTCTTTTTTTTGTGTTGATTTATGCGAAATCATAAGATAAGCTATGTCTTTACAATTTTCATGCTTCAAATTAAGGGAGAGTGTTAGTATTGAGATATGAATATGTTAATCTTAGATATATATATTTCTATTTGTGCCTATCACTTTCTTGATAAGAGGCATTGTCAAGCAAGTCTAGTTTGGATATTTCATAAGACCAGTGGGAAGAATTAACATATATATAGAAATGAGATTGAGACAAAAGGTTATCTCACAGTTTGATGAGTGTTCCGTGGAGAAGAAGAAACACATAACACAGTCGAATATAAATGATCTTTCTCTTTTTCTTTGGCAACCAATGAAAATAATGAAATCGTTTAAACTTATTTTCTAAAAAACTGTTGAAGTTTCAAATGCAAGATGACAATTAATGTAACGTCAAGCCACTAGGCATGCAGCTCCAATACGATATTAGCCACGTGTTGTGATATGATTGGTAGTAGGGCCATTTGGGTTGTATTTTTCAGCTTCAGCCAATGGAGACAGCCGCAACTCTTTACCAAATTAAAAGAAGAACTAGTTACACAGTATTTATGGAAAATTACATGCAAGACTTCGAAAAACATCAGTGCTTCAGTAATATGTGTGTGATTGTGATTTACTTCTTCAGTTTTGATTTTAATGTCTTGGTCTTCAGTCGCTTGATGTTTGTTAGGTGCTTATATAATCATAAAATCCTTGTTTAATACTGAAGATTTTATCGATTTTGGTATTAGAATTTCATACCAACAATGAAGGACATTATGTTAGATTCTTTGGTGGGATCTAATTATGTGGAAAGATCACAAAATGCATAATTGATGTGAAGGTTGTAGACTTGTAGTTAGCTTGCTTGTTAACATTTTCAAAGATCAATGTTAGATTCTTCAATGGAAGTCCAGTGTTTGTATATATCATTGGTTTTGTATAAAAAAAAACGTTTGAAAATTGGATTAACAGACGCATCTTGGAACTTTCTCAATTACAATTAAATTATAACTAACTAACAAATATGATAAGTTAACAATATATATGTTTGTAATACTTGTGATTGTATAAATAATTGATTATGTTCCGTAGTAGATAATTGATTAACAATATATATGTTTGTGATACTTGTAATTGTATAAATATATGTTCCGTAGTTACAGTTTGACTATAACTGAGAGTCTGAGAAGTCAAGCAAAATTTCTCAGAAACTTACTGATTCAACTACAGCCATGCAAAGTGTACATGTCAAGTTTGGACCCACTCAATTATGAAAGGTAACAAAATAGCTTGTTTTTCTTGTGGACGACTAAGAAAGTCTATCCTCAGTTACTTTATGCATCCTCTTTGATTTGCTTATATTTGTAAATTTCAGATCTCAACTCTTTCTTTTTGTAAATGGGGAATTGTGTGTCTCTCTCAATACCTTTGGATAATTCCGTGAATAAAGTCTCTCAATGGCTAGAAAAGATAGGAGGTTATACTCACAATCTTGAGAAAAATCTCATGGCTTTGGAGACAAACATGGAAGATCTCAAGGCTAAGCGGGATGATTTATCAAGAAGGATCAAAAGAGAGGAGGACAGAGGTCTACAAAGGCTTGCCAAAATCCAGGTATGGCTTAATAGAGTTGAGACTATAGAAAACAGAGTCAGTGACGTTCTTAGTGCTAGAGATGTTGAACTTCAAAAGCTGTGTCTTTGTGGGTTTTGCTCTAAGAGTTTATTATCGAGCTATCATTATGGGAAAAGTGTGTTCTTGACGTTGAGGAAGGTTGAGAAACTCGAAAGTGAAGATTTTGATGTCGTTGCTGATCAAGCTCTAACACCTGAGGTGGAGGAAAGACAACTTCAACCAATAATTGTTGGTCAAGAAAAAATGCTCCAGAAAGCATGGACACATCTCATGGAAGATGGAGTTGGTATTATGGGTGTGTATGGTATGGGCGGTGTAGGGAAGACAACACTTCTCACACAGATTAACAATAAGTTTATTGTTGATAAGTGTGGATTTGACTTTGTGATTTGGGTTGTTGTGTCTAAAGAATTACATCTGGAGAAGATTCAAGATGAAATCGCTCAGCAAGTTGGTCTTGATGGAGACAAATATAGAAACCAAAGGGCTGTTCATTTATACAATTTCTTAAGAAAAAAAAGATTTGTGTTATTTCTAGATGACATATGGGAGAAGGTGGATTTAGCTGAGATCGGAGTCCCAGATCCAAGAACACGAAAAAGATGTAAAGTGGTATTTACGACTCGTTCTCAGGATGTATGTGCGCGCATGGGGGTGGAAGACCTAATGGAAGTCCAATGTTTGGCAGACAATGAGGCATTTGATTTATTCCAAAAGAAGGTTGGACAAGTAACACTAGGAAGCGATCATGGGATCCTTGACCTTGCAAGAATAGTTGCTAAAAAATGTTATGGCCTACCATTGGCGCTCAACGTAATAGGCGAAACCATGTCATGCAAAAGGACGATACAAGAATGGCGGCATGCAATACATGTTTTGAGTTTATACGCCGCAGAGTTTTCTGGAATGGAGGATAAGATCCTTCCCCTTTTGAAGTATAGCTACGATAGTCTTAAGGGAGAGGAGGTCAAATCGTGTTTGCTATTTTGTGCTTTATTTCCAGAAGATGATAAAATTTCCAAAGAAAAATTGATAGAGTGTTGGATAGGCGATGGAGTTATAGATGGAAGTGAAGGTATTGAAATAGCTGAGAACAAAGGTTATGATATCATTGGTAGTCTTGTTCGTGCATCATTGTTGATGAAGGGGGTTGATAAGATTAATGAAAAAGCTCATGTGCGTATGCATGATGTTGTTCGTGAAATGGCCTTATGGATCGCATCTGATATGGGGGAAAAAAGAGAGACTTTCATTGTGCACGCAGGTGTTGGGTTAGATGGAATGTCAAACGTTGAGAACTGGAAGGTTGTGAGAAGGATGTCATTGATGAATAATAAGATTCACCATCTTGTTGGCAGTCCTGAATGTATGGAGATAGTGACTTTGCTCATGTGCAACACAAAATTGTTCAATATCTCAAGTGAATTCTTCAAGTCCATGCCAAAGCTAGCTGTTTTAGATCTATCATTTAATGGTAATCTCTTTGAATTACCCGACGAGATATCAAATCTAGCTTCCTTGCAACATCTCAACTTGTCACATACTGGTATACGTCGTTTGTCTAAGGGTCTACAAGAGTTGAGAAAACTAATTCACTTGGATTTGGAGGGAACAAGTAAGCTCGAGAGTATTGCTGGGATATCAAGTCTGCAGAATTTGAAAGTTTTGAAATTATCTGGTTCTGGATTTTCATGGGGTCTCAACACAGTGAAGGAATTGGAAATCTTGGAACATTTAGAAATTTTAACCATAACACTCAGTTATTCTTCTCCAGATAAAGAGCTGTTTTTGAGCTCTCATAGGTTGATGAGTTGTACACAGTCTCTGGAAATCATAATTCTGGAATCATCTGGAATATCATTTCCAGAAACTATGAACAAGCTTCGTAAATTCAGCACTAAAAGCTGCCGTATATCTGAGATAAAGATGGGAAGGATATGCAGCTTCTTGAGACTCTCTGAAGTGCGTTTAGAAAACTGTGGAGGCCTGAGGGAATTGACGTTTCTGATGTTCGCTCAAAATCTTAGAATTCTTTATCTTGACAGTGTAAACGACCTAGAAGATATAATAAACGAAGAGAAAGCTTGTCAAGTTGGAAATTCTGGGATTCTTCCTTTTCCAAAGCTGAATGTTCTTTGTTTATTTGATCTACGGAAGCTGAAGAATATCTATTGGAGTCCTCTACCTTTTCCTTGTCTACAAACAATCGACGTAGTCAAATGTCCAAACCTGAAAAAGCTTCCACTCGATTCCAAAAGTGGCAAACATGGTGAAAATGGACTCATCATAAGATGCAGAGACAAAGAATGGATTGAAGGTGCGGAATGGGAGGACGAAGCTATTAAAACCCGCTTCTTATCTTCATGTGAAAAGGTCCTAATATTTCTCTTCTTCTCGTATTTGATTTTCAAGGATTCTAACTGCTTCCATCTTTAATGCCTCTTGTCTCTTTTTGTTCGTGTTTATTTTCATCTCCAGAAAGAAGCGTATGTATGTTTCAGACAATGATTCAGAAGATGAAAGAACCGTTTCTTACCTCATGAGTTAAGCTCTGAATTTCTCATCTCTTTTGTGTTCAATGGAAATTTTCAGGTTATCAAGTGTTTTCACTTTCTTTCTTTGTACCATTTCTCCTCTTTGAACAGGTTCTGTTATTTTTTTGTATCTTCTATATATATTTCGGCTTCTGTGTTCAACAATTCAGACATGTCTGCGTTTCAAATATCAGAATCTGGTTTGTGACTACTCTGTTCCATTCCTTGATCTTAAATCGTCTATTTATAAGGACCATTACTCAATATTGTTATTGACTACTTACTACTAAGGCTTAGCCTCAAAAGCTTATTTGTGTCTCTGTCTCATCCACCAAACTATGAAGCTTCTGTTTATTAAGAACATTTGCATCTTCTTTCACGTTTGCATTTTTTTGGCAGTAAATTTTGTTCATTTTGATAGTAGAATTGGTTAATCTCATATTCTTCTTCAAAATATGCACCAAACCACTACTAATATATATATGAGCGGTACTCAACTACGTTTTTTGTTTTTCTTTGTCCCAATTATTTATATCTATTAGAAGATGAGAACAATATCAGTAATATGCTCATGAGGCTTATACACAACATCAACTGAAGATATACACATAATGACAAGTAATCACTAGAAGAAACAACATAAATAGTCTTTTATGTTGGGATATTGCAGCTGCCATTTACTCAACAGTCAACTTCTAGCCTTTTGGCAACAATGAATGCATTTAGTTGTTAAATTGCATGAGAAACAGCCTTCAATGCCGGATCAGTTACGGAATCTGGGAACTGAAACTGTGTCTTCTCATTGCTATTGTCTTCGTTCGCACCTACGCCTCAGACCCATGAACTTTTGACCAAATTCATCAGAGTATTTGTGCCTGCACGACAAGTTGCTCTGATTTATAAAACCTCTATTTGCCAATATCTACCAAAAGAGAGAGAAACAGCCTGAGAAGTATGCTAGTATAAGGCAATAAAAAATCGAACTGTTCATATGTACATAATGATTTGTACTATTTTTCTTCTGTAGCAGAAACTAACAATTCCAAGTTCCCTATTATACACCAAACAAAGATATAATTTTATAAATTTGATAATCCTCTTTGAGAATGTCTCGTTTGTAAAACTATATAAACAACATATTAAGTTCAGTTATTGGCTACTTTACCAGAAAGCTAATCAAACATATCCATGGACTGTGTCGATAAGCAATCATAAGAAAAGCAACATAAGAAGCTGATTTACCTAAACCATGTCTTCTAAGAAAGCATGTCCAGAAAGCTTTTGTCTAATCTTCCATCATACAACATCTTCGTCACCAAGCTAATGGTTGAAGCATCTCCAACAAACTCGCAACTCCTCATTTCTTTGATGAGTTCAGCTGATGCTTCTTTGTCACCATCTCTAAGGCGTGCTCTGATCAGTGTATTATATGTACCGTTATCTGGGAGAGGACCGTCTTCTTTCATTTCTCTAAACAATGCATCCGCTTCCTGGAGTAGCCGTTTACTACACAAACCTGAGAGCATTGTATTGTAGGTTACAACATTAGGCTTCACTCCTTTAAGGCTGAGACTACAAAATAAATCCCAACCATCTTCCACTTTCCCAGCCTTACACATCCCTTCAATCATAATATTATATGTGAGTATATTAAGTTCCATTTCACTCTTTTGCATATACTCCAGTACCACCAAAGCTTTCTCTAGATTCCCGTCATTACAAAGTCCACCTAGCAAAATGTTGTATGTCCAAAGATTGGGATAGACACCACAAGAAACCATCCTTTTGAATACTTCTTGGGCGTTCTCACACTCTCCAGCTTGAAATAACCCATGGATTAGTGTGTTGTAAGTGACTGTATCGCCAACCAATCCTCTTTGAGACATATCGCAGAAGAGTTCCATACCTTGTTCTACCTTCTTACACTTGAGAAATCCCTTTATAAGAGTACTATAAGTCACTACGTTTGGGAGACAATCTTTACTAACCATGAACTCAAACATATCCTTGGCCTTGTCTAAGCGACCATGCATGCAAAACCCATTGATAAGTGAATTGTAAGTGACAATACTTGGATCTATAGACCTTTTGATCATCTCCTTATACAATCTTTCAGCCTCTAAAAGCTTCCCCTCTTTCACAAGCGCAGCAATCAATGCACTGAAAGTTACCACATCGGGGTTGATTTCCCTCTCAATCATCTCACTAAGTAATCGAGAAGCATCACTCCATCTTCCGTAATTACAAAGGCAGCTTATTAGGTAACAACATCCGGTCTAATTCCTTTCTTCTCCATTTCATTGAAAAGGTCAAGTGCATCATTCACATCTTTGCATTTACAGAGAGCATCAATGATCGTGCTGTAGATCACAACATCAGCCTCAATTTTCCCTTCATCCATCTTCTTGAGGAGATTTAAAGCCAAATCAGTATCACCTCTCTTACATATTCCATTTACCACAACACCGTAAGTAACCAAATTTGGTGGGCAGCCTTTACTCACCATTCGGTCAACTAAAGCCACAGCTTCGGAAGCTTTGTTGTGGAGAAAAAGTCCATGAATTAGAGTCGTAAATGTGACTGTATCCGGCTGATATCCCAATTCCACCATTAGATCAACCAAAGCTACAGCATCTGAAATCCTGTTACCGTGACAGTGTCCATTGAGAATTGAAGAAAGCGTGACAATGCTGGGCTCATAGCCGAGTTTCATCATCTTCCCAAGAACAGCTAAAGCAAGAGAGAGTTGAGATCGGCGGCAAAAACAGTTAATCAAAATACTGTAAGTATAGAGATCATGTGGAACTCTCAGTATCTCCATCTTCTCGCCCAGAGAGATAACAACATCAAACTTCTTCATCTTAGCAATAGCACTCAATAGTTTATTGAACTCAATAATGGAAGGAAATGGCCGATACTTTACCATTTCACTAAACAGATCAATTGCTTCATCTAACTTTATATCAAGAAGCCGAGTTTTGCTCAATCTCTCTCCCAAATCACCACTGACGCTAGAGAAAGCTCGTACCCAGCAACAATAGAAACTGCAATGGTTAAACGAAGGAGGAGGAGTGATTCCCGATTTACCTTTCTCCGGAAGGCTCCGATGAAAAAATCTCTTTGCCGTCGACACAATCGCAAAATATCTCATTTTCTTGGATTCAGCTTCAGCTAATTGAGTTTTCTTGTCGGAACAAGCTTCGAAACAAGCTTTGCAAAAGAGAGAGTCAGAGAGAGATTTTGTACCGGGTTTTAATTTTGGTTCAACCCGGTTTGAAGAAGATGGATGGCTTTCATTCAATACCGTTGGATCATATTTTGTATTTTCAAGTCTTTAACGGTTGGGATTTTTACCTAGCCAGTTTCAAGAACCGGTCGATTCACTCTATATTTACCTTTCAAATCCAAGGAATTATGATTTTGGGTTGTTTGGTTTGAATTAATTGAGTAGCACTAAGCTTATAACACATTGAGAATTGGCCTAAATACTACACAAATGCTAAACTTAATCTAGGGTTGGAAATTCGGGTACCCGTTTGAGTTCGGATCGAGTATTTCGGGTGTTCGGATGTTTGAATTTAGAGATATAGCATCCATTCGGATATTTTATAGTTTTGGACAGATTCGGATCGGATATTTTTGGATCAAGTTCGGATATACCCAAAGTATTAAAAAAAAAAAAGAATTGTTAAATTTAAATAAAAACTGATCATTTTTTCGCAAATATAAGTAAAAAAATTCAAATATTTTAGTTAATTTTGATTTTAAAATATTATAAATACTCAAAAATATCCTTAAACCATGATATATTTACATAAATCTCTCTTAAAGTAAATAAAATATTCAAAATATCTCAATTACCTAAAGATTTTAAGCATTTAGATTATTACAAGTATACTAATATATTATTATTACGTACTTATAGTTTGAATATGTTCAGATATCTATTCGGGTTAGGGTTCTGGTCGGAATCGGGTTCGGATGTTTGAATTTATAAATCTAAGACCCATTCGGGTATTTTAAAACTTCGGATCGAGTTTCTTCGAGTCGGGTTTGGGTGTAGGTTTCGGGTGCGGGTTTTTTGCCCAGCCCTAACTGAATCGCTCATACTATTGAACCAAATCAAAGAAAATTTAGGTATTTTTTAGTTAAACCAAGAAGAGTTTCTTTCTTCAAAAAGCTGCACAAAAACCGAAGAAACATCCGATCGTATGTACCCGCCCGCCCGCATTGGTCAAAAAAGCGGTCGAAGGTTGCTCTCATGAATCTCCCATAAATAGATAGCTCAATTCATCAACGGTGAGCTTAGTCTGACGGCTTCCTTTTTCATCTTCTCCAAATGCAGAGGCTACCATCATTCTCTTCTTTTCCTGAATCGACGAAAAAAGTTTTCAGAGATTAAAAAATAAAAAAATGAAATGGCTTCAAGTTTTTAGAGAAACATCACATCAACCAATTCACATATACCTGAAGGGCCAATATTCGATCCTCGACTGTATCTTTTACTGTGAAGCGAACCACTTTCACTGGTCGTGTCTGTCCTATACGATGTGCTCTATCAATTGCTTGATCCTCGGTTGTTGGGTTCCACCATAAGTCCAGCATCAGAACATGACAAGCTGCAACCATGTTTAGTCTTAAACTAGCAGCTTTCAGAGACATTATCATTACAGAAACCTACAAGGATTCAAAAGTATTTATCATAGACAGCGATTCAACCCAAGTCCTTGGAAATTCAATTGATGGCTATATATATGTACCTCAGGGAGAGTGTTGAAATCTTGCACTGCTTTATCTCGATCAGCAACTGACATTGTTCCATCGAGCCTTCTAAACTGAATACTCGAACTTACAAGAGAAGCTTGAAGTAGGTCTAGCATCTTTGTCCACTGGGAAAAAACACTGGCTTTTTCTCCAGCTACCTTACTACCCTCATTCTCAACTGGAGTTACAGGAAGACTGGAGTCCTCATTGTTTTGAGGTTTGGCCAGTGATTGTAAGATTTCTAGAGCAGCTTTGATTTTAGATGAAACATATGGAACATCTGAAGTGACACAATCATGATTGCCAGGCGTAGCATCGTCCAATCTCGCTTCGGAAGAAAGTGATGAGAAGGTAAGTCTGACATTGCAGTTTGTATAGGGGCAGTGTTTATTATCACCTATAAGGCGTTCATAAATGCACTGTTTACAGAAAACATGACCACATACTGATGAAAAACAAGCATCTTCCGGTGCATCCTGTGTGTAAAGAAAAGGATATAGGTTAAGAACTACTAGTCAAGAAAACTATATGAAATGAGGAAACTCAAGGATCTGCATATTAGAGTAAAAAAGCCACTGATGCTTTTAAGTTTTAATTCCATGTCTTGAATTTTTCATAATGGTTCAGAACTCCTCTTTCACGTTTGTCAGGAAAGAAAAAGTTGTATAATAAATTTACGAGACAAAAGAATCTTACATTGCAGATACCACAAATTGCCAATGAAGCGTCCGAGCAAATCTGCTTTTTAGCTAATCCGACCGAGGATCGCCAGGTAGAACTGTATTTATCAGTAACCAGAAGAGGGTGATTACAAGCTTGGCGAAGGCGCATGAGCATCGACAAGTATATTACATAATCCTGCTTCACTGTTCCGGCTGCATATTCCTGATATAAAAGAGAAACAAAACAAAAAAACTTAAGCCTCCGGAATGCAAATACATACAATGGAAAATGGCGTACTTACAACCATCTATTCATGTTATAATGCAGATTCCTTTTAATGGTATATTGAGAACACAGCCAAACCTGGAATTGACTACAAAAGTCGGCCTCTAATTTGGAGTAAAAATCACGTTCTTCATCTGTGAAATCCACTTTCATCAAGAAGTGAACCTAATATTTTTACCAGTTAGAAACCATAAAAACCCTGAGATAAAACAGTCAAAAGCAATTTAGCTTCAATATCAGTAAACTGACCTTTAGTACGGCGAAGCATCACTTCTTGCAGGATAGCCTGCAGCTTCTGATATCCTATCACTGAATTCCAACTTATAGGGTTCTTATTCATGCTACAGAAACATACGTAGGAAGAATAAGGATCATATTTGAGGAATCGAAAGTAGCTGTAGAGGTCATCGATTGAATTCTGGATTGGAGTGCCAGACAAACACCACCTCCGTTCAGCACAAAGGCCCCAGCATGCTCTTGCAACTTGGGTTTCGTGATTCTTAATGCTCTGTGCCTCGTCTAGAACAACTCTAAACCATGAAACTTTCGCAAGAGGGCCAAGCAAAACCTCAACATTTTTCTTCTTCTTTGAGACTCTCTTCTTGGAACCATCATCTACACCACTCTTTTCTTTATCCTCATCATCAACAAGAGGCTGCTTCGGCACTTCCATACTTACAATAGTATATGTGGTAACAACAACATCATATTTAGCCAACTCATGAGGATCCTTTGTTCTGCTAGACCCATGGTATACCAGAACAGAAAGATTCGCTTCTTTAGTCACCTTCTTATGCAATTCATTAGCCCATTGGCGCATAACACTAGTGGGAAAGACTACAAGCGTTCCGGCAGCTGGTTTTCCCCTCGCCTTACCCACACTATCTCCACCAACTATGTTTTCATTAAAAAGCAATTGAGAGGGATCAGGTTGCTCACTTCTTCCGCAGGGTTTTAAAGGCGCACATTCACCACTCTCGCTTTCTGAGTCAAAACATTCTTTCTTAATACTTCTTCACATGCTTGGGCAGATGGATACCGTTCTTTCAGTATAAGAGCTATAGTGGAAACTGTCTTCCCAAGTCCCTACAAAAGATATTTATACGAAAAAACATACGGAAATTTGAGAAAATTTAAGCTACTTGTTTATTAGCTATTGACATGAGGAAAGATTACAACAAAAGATGCTAATAACCTGATCATCAGCCAGAAATCCTCCTGAACAAGGTAAGCCGGTAGTCTCCCTCTGGGCCATCCATGATAATGCAATTCGCTGTCCATGAGTCAGATAAAGTCAAGTCCATACAGTAATAGATTTATCAATTAACATTTGACCATCAAGTTGGAAAATCATATCAACTGAATATAATTCCATTTCTCATATTGGATAGTTAAAAGCAAACAATACACCGATAAAGTACACCACGCATTTAATTTCTACAGATTATATTTTGAATATGTACAGGGAATGTTTAACATACAAACCTGATGTTTCAGAAGCGGGACTGTCAAGACACCATCAGGCAGACTTGCTTGAGCATTATGCTGAGAGAGATCCTGTCAAGTCAGACAATGCCATTAGACCTAATGAGTCTGAATTAACATGGACTTTCATCAATAGCAGTCTCGCATTATATATAACTCATGATACATCCAATAACAGGAGGCTATCAGGAACCTTTTAAGCTCCATTATACAACATTTTCACACAGATATTTCTATACAAACAAATACATATCCACATATCAGCAAAAACTAAGTTGGTGCTGTTACTATATATATATTTGGCAAAACACCCTTACAAGACTAACAGCCACTAACCTGCAATGCAGCTCCGGTCGGTTCGACTGTTAATGGAAAACTGAATAGATCCTTAGGAAGAAAAATGCTCTTTTGCTCTTGCTCTTGTGTAGAATTATCAGTTGTTACACAAGGAGCGGTTTTCGTTTCGCAATTATGACCAATTGTACGATTCGCTGAAGAAGCTAGTTGCTTTATCGAAGCTAGACGTCGATATTGATCTAGGACGACTGTAGAGTGGCCTTTTAGCTTCATTCGATCAACGAAAGCCAACGCTTCTGAATCTTTGTTGGTGAGATAAAGTCCACGAATTAGAGTATTGAGTGTCAATGTATTAGGTTGATATCCCATTCCACCATCTGATCAACCAAAGCTACAGCCTCTGAAATCCTCTTACCGTTACAGTATCCAATGAGAAGAGGGCTAAGCGTGACAATGCTAGGCTCATAGCCAAATTTCATCATCTTGCCGAGAATAGCTAAACCAAGAGAGAGCTGAGAGGAGCGGCAGAAAGAATTTATCAAAATATTGTAAGTATAGTCATTTTGTGAAATTCCCAAATTTTGCCTCACCCATGGAGATGACAAGATCATACTTCTTCATTTTGGCAATTGTAGTCATCAGTTTACTGAACTCGATAATGGAAGGAGAAGGACGAGACTTGACCATTTCATTGAACAAAGCAACAGCATCGTCTAAGTTAATATAGCCCAGCCCATTTCTCAATAACTCTCTGTTGTCATCACTGAGTCCAGAAAATTCTCGTCTCCAGCAAAAAGAAAACGAAGGATACACTGTTGCAGGATTAACTTTTTCGAGAAGACTCCGATGAACAAATCTCTTCGCCGTAAACCCAATCGCAAACGATCTCCTCATCTTTTCGATTTCTCTGACTAAATCACTCTGTAAACTTCAACAAAAACCCTACACGTATCACTGAGGAGAAGAATTGAAGAAGAGCGACTCTTGAAACCGGTTTAGTTACTTTGTTATTTGGGGATTACCGGTTTTATGTTTTCAAAACTCAAAAACCGGGTACAATTTTGGATTGATTAAATAGGTTTAGTAATTTTTTTTAGTAGCTTTTATGGTTTGTTGTCAAAACGGCAACGTTTTTTGTTATCTCTTGTAACCACAAAATTAAGTAAAGACAGTTTCGTTTTCGTTTGACATTTTGTTGTTTAGACTTGGAGATTGATATTGGTTTTGGAATATAATTTTACAACCATTTTTTTAGATTATATTCATAAAAGTATGTGGGTAATAGTAAATTTGGATGCAGGAAATAACAATTTAAACCCACATGGAAGAGTTCCATTGTTAAGCATCATAACACTTCAAGATCAAAATCCCTTTTACTATATGTAACTCAAACATATGCTTGGCCTTGTCTAAAGCGAACGTACATACAAAACCCATTGATTAATGAATATTGTAAGTGACAATATCACGATCTGTTTGTCTGCTGGTATTCCTCAATCCGGTTCTTCGATTGCACCTTCAACAAAGAGCTATGGAGATTGTTCTTCGGCTACCCCCACCCCCAGCACTTCATTCTCCTATGTATTTTGACCAAATTCATCAATGTATTGTGTCTGCACCAGAAATTGCTCTAAGTAAGTTTCTGGTTGCCTATCGACAGAGAAAGAGAGAAAAGAAAACAGTAAGTATGCCTGTAAAAGGCCACATCGAATTGTTCTGTAGGAGAAACAAAAAATTTGAAGGTTCCTACCAAACAAAGATAAAAGTTTCCAAATTTGATAATCCCCTTTTGAGAATGTCTCCATTTGTAAAATATAAATATATAAATAATTATGTTCACCAAACATTCAACAACATAATCAAACATATTCATGGGACTGTGTCGAGAAGGCAATCAAAAGACAAGCAATATAAAAAGGCTGATTTACCTCAACCATGTCTTTCAGAAAGCATGCCCAGAAAACTTTTTCCCAATCGGCCATCATGAAACATATTAGTCACCAAACTTATTGTTGAAGCATCTCCAACGAAACCACAACTCCTCATTTCTTTGATGAGTTCAGCCGAAGCAGCTTTGTCACCATCTCCAAGGCGTGCTCTGATCAGTGTATTATATGTACCACTATTTGGGAGAGGACCGTCTTCTTCAATGTTTCTGAACAAGGCATCTGCTTCCTCCTTTAAACCTTTCCTACAAAATCCAGAGAGCATTGTATTGTAGGTTACAACATTTGGCTTCACTCCTTTACGGCTGAGACTGCAAAATAAATCCCAACCATCTTCCACCTTCCCAGGCTTACACATCCCTTCAATCATAATACTGTATGTGAATATATCAAGTTCCATTTCACTCCTTTGTATATAATCAAATACCACCAATGCTTTTTCTAGCATCTCGTTATTACAAAGTCTATCTAACAAAATATTGTATGTCATAATACAGGGACGCACACCACTAGAAACCATCAGTTTAAAAACTTGTTGTGCATTATCACAATCTCCAGCTTGAAATAACCCTTGGATAAGAGTGGTGAAAGTGACAGTGTCGCCAACCAATTCTAATAATCACCAAAACTGCAATTAGCATATGTTGATCATTTCAGATGTCCAAATTGTCAAAATTCAGCAACTGGAATCAACTCAAGATGTCAAAATTCTAAAAATTGTTAGATTTTATACAAAAGACCACCAACACTATACTTACATGAAAAGGTTGTGTAAAAGAAATTCACACACAAATCCACAGAAAACTCAGAAGCAAACTCATGGCAGAAAGAATGTGATAAAACCAAGGCAGAACGAAGGAGACCAGTCGAATTACTATTTAGGGTTTTGGAAGTTATCTCCAAGTACAAGAATTCAAGGTAAAGAGATTCAGAATCCAAAGAGGAAAGGAAACTTATAGTTTATAGAAGAGATAGAGTAAACTGACGTTGAATTTGGAACTTGCAGTTGCATCAACGAGTGCTTCGATCAACTCAGGTTTGCAACCTAACAGGGGAGTAATCAAAATCCCTTTACATCATCTAGGAGACTCAAATATATAAATAATATGTTCACCAAACATTCAACAACATAATCAAACATATTCATGGAGAAGGCAATCAATCAAAAGAAAAGAACCATGAAAAGCTGATTTACCTAAACCATGTCTTCTAAGAAAGCATGTCCAGAAAGCTTTTGTCTAATCTTCCATCATATAACATCTTCGTCACCAAGCTAATGGTTGAAGCATCTCCAACAAACTCGCAACTCCTCATTTCTTTGATGAGTTCAGCTGATGCTTCTTTGTCACCATCTCTAAGGCGTGCTCTGATCAGTGTATTATATGTACCGCTATCTGGGAGAGGACCGTCTTCTTTCATTTCTCTAAACAATGCATCCGCTTCCTGGTGTAGACGTTTACTACACAAACCTGAGAGCATTGTATTGTAGGTTACAACATTAGGCTTCACTCCTTTACGGCTGAGGCTACAAAATAAGCCCCAACCATCTTCCACCTTCCCAGCCTTACCAATCCAGGGATACAAAATCGCGGAAGAGTTCCATACCTTCCCCTACTCTCTTAGACTTACAAAATCGATTAATGAGAGTGCTATATGTCACTACATCTGGAAGACAGTTCTTGCTAACCATAAAATCAAACATGTGCTTGGCCTTGTCTAAGCGATCATGCATGCAAAACCCATTGATCAGCGAATAATATGTGAAAATATCAGCATCTACAGACCTTCTGATCATTTCCTCGTACAATCGTTCAGCCTCTAAAAGCTTCCCCTCTTTCATAAACGAATCGATCAATGCATTAAAAGTAAAAACATCGGGGTTGATTTCCCTCTCAATCATCTCACTAAGTAGTCGAGAAGCATCAGTCCATCTTCCGTAATTACAAAGGCAACTTATGAGGGAGTTGTAGGTAATAACATTCGGTCTAACTCTTTTCTTCTCCATTTCATTGAACAGATCAAATGCATCGTTCACATTTCTGTATTTGCAAAGACCATCGATGACTGTGTTGTAGATCACAACATCAGCCTCTATTTTCCCTTCATCCATCTTCTTGAGCAGATTTAAAGCCAAATCAGTATCACCTCTCTTACATATTCCATTTACCACAACACCGTAAGTCACCAAATTTGGTGGGCAGCCTTTACTCACCATTCGGTCAACTAAAGCCACAGCTTCGGAAGCTTTGTTGTGGAGAAAAAGTCCATGAACTAGAGTTGTAAATGTGAATGTATCAGGTGTATATCCCATTTCAACCATTTGATCAACCAAAGCTACAGCATCAGAAATCCTCTTACCATGACAGTATCCATTGAGAAGTGACGTAAGCGTAACTATATCCGGATCATATCAAAGTTTCATCATTTTACCAAGAAAAGCTAAAGCAAGAGATAGCTGAGGAGCGGCAAAAACAATTTACGAAAATGCTGTAAGTATAGAGATCATGTGAAATTCCCAAATTTTGCATCTTTTCACCCAGAGAGATTACAACATCAAACTTCTTCATCTTCGCAATAGCACTCAACAATTTACTGAACTCAATAATCGAAGGATAAGGACGAGACTTTACCATTTCGCCGAACAAACCGATTGCATCATCTAACTTCATAACACGAAGCCCATTTCTCAATAACTCTCTGTTGTCATCACTGAGTCCAGAAAAATCTCTTCTCCAGCAAAAGGAAAACAAAGGAGACACAGTTGCAGGATTAACTTTCTCGAGAAGACTCGATGAACAAATCTCTTAGCCGTAAACCCAATCGCAAACGACCTCCTCATCTTTCCGATTTGGCTTCTCAATTACTCTGTAAACTTCAACAAAAACCCTAAACGTATCACTGAGAGAGCGAGAGAGACTGAGGAGAAGAAGAGCGACTCCTGAAACCGGTTTAGTTACTTTGTCATTTATATATTACCGGTTTGTTTTGAACTGATTTTGTTATTTTGGATATTACCGGTTTTGTGGTGTTAAAATAAACCAATTCTGTTTGTAAAAAACTAAACCGGATCAATAATCAGAACAAGAAGGATACATATTCTCATCCTACACACTTAATCGTTTAACAAACATGTTTTTCAACATAGATCTTTTGATCTCACACAATACTAAACAATCGAGTAACCGAAAAACACATACAGATCAAGCAGCCTTTCCATAAGAAAGCTGGTCTCTGAACTTGGAGACTTCGCTGCGAATCATCTCCTCAGCTTGTGGCTTCACAAACATACAAGTAGTAGTGTCCAGTTCCATTACTTTAATTATAAACTTCTCTGAAGAAGGCAACGAATTGTTCAAATGTGTTATGAACTGTGCCATTGGAACATCACTGCAAGAAGCACACCAAAGGATTTAGCAATCAATCATCAATAAGAAGATACGATAAGAGTATTAACAAGTAAGTTAATGTAATGTTGTACCAAGAGATGAAGGTTCCTTTGATGGCGTTAACCATTGTTTCAAAAACAGTAACAAATCTTGTAAAATCACCAAAAACTGCAATTAACAAACCAAATTCAGAAAAATAAAAAGTCTCAAAATTTAGTTAAAGCTAAATCCTTAATTAAACTCAAATTAACAATACTTAATGCTTAACCCTAGTTTCGATTCACACTGTTTTGACACTATGATCAAACTAATCCATGTTTGTTCCACACTTATATCCATAGATTCAACACGAAATTTAGAAATAGCAGAAGCAAAATCAAACCTAGAAAACAAGAGGAGAAGGAGAACAAAGTGATCGAGAGATGATATTTAGGGTTTTGCGAAAGTTAGTTATCTCGAAGTAGAAGAGATTCAGAATCCAACGACGACCTTCAATAATTATACAAATTTCGATTCGGATGATCAAAAATTTAGAGAACGAACTCACCACGATGATATAGAAAACAAATCTTTCTAGCTTCACCACAGTTGAAGAATTTACCAATTGAAGTCTTAAATAAATAAATAACCCTATTAAAAATAATTATGCAACTAAATAAAGGAAACCTTCTGAATAACTTAGAGGGTTCCACAATGATATCTATCTACTGACTAAATCTGGTTTACATTAGTCTCTAATGCCACAAAACCAAGTAACTAAAACATACATATAAAAAAACCTTCCTTCTCATTGTATCTTCATACGCGGTTTCTATTAGTGTCGTCGCCTTTCAGTCCTCGTAATCATCAAGCGTGGAATAGATCAACCTATAGACAAGAAGTTGCAACAACATAAGTTTTCTAATCTGATTTTAGGATTGAGAAAAGAGACAGTAAATGAGAGGTTTATTTTACCAGAAAATGGTGAGAAAGAGAGTTAGGATTATGTAAGCTAGCTTGAAGAGCCGTTTCTTCTTTTCCCAGTCAAGCAAGTTGAATATCTCTGTGACATCTATCAAATGATGTCGTTTCGAGTAACTAAACCAATAGAAAAGAATGATATATACTCAATTAACATTGCTCCAAAACGTTTTGAGAGTTGTTAATAAAACAAAAGAGACTCACAGATTGAAATTGTAGTAGAGATAAGGAACACAAAGGAGCGCCATGAACCAATGACCCGTAACGAGGTAGAATAAGCATAAAAGTCCTTGAAGAATGAATTCTGGTAATACCACAGAGTTTATTCTTGATGCAGAGTCGTAAGGATTTATGTAATCAAACTCAAGATCAGCTAAGCTAATAAGCTGTAAAGAAAAAAATTAAGACGTAAGAATATTTTTGTATATCAGTTTCTTCATAACACAAGAACAGAGACCAATGAACAAGATTTAGATGAACAATGTCCTGTAAGAAATCTCATTACACATAATCATGATATAAACTCAAAACACTAGATATTGTAAACTCTAATACCAAATAAGTACATTTAGAACATTTAGAGATTCAATGCACAATATCAAGAACAAATAAAAAAGAACATGATCCAATGTATTCCACAAAAATTGTTAGCAGTTCACAGATAACTAGTTATATACAGAAACCCTAAAGTTGCTTCTTTTATCACATAACCAAAAACTCAAAACCAATTCTCACAAAAAGATTTTACTTTGAAATAAAAGTACTCCAATTTCAGTTCAATTCAGTGCTCGAAACTTCTTCTCTTCAATAGGATAAGCCTAAAGCAGAGAAGATTCGACGGAACCAAAGTATGAATTTTTAGGGTTTCTTGTTCAAAATTAGGAATTAGATCGAACCTGATATACGATGAGTCCGACAAGAGTGATAAGGATTAAGAATGAAATAACCCATGTCAAGACCTCTCCCATCACTTCTCCTCTCCTAGCTCCGAGAACAATTACTTCGGACTGATTCCGTTGGGCTCTTCTTCTATTTTTAAGCTAAAGGGTTCCTAAGATCCACTAAGGAACAGAGATTAAGTTTCTTGTCGGAGAATTTCTACTGTGTCCAGTTTGATCTCCGTGTTCGAGATTTTCTGATCGGAGGAAATGTTTGGAAGAAAGTACGAGACTTCCGGTTATTTACCTTTTGTTGAACCGATAAATCAATTCCCGGTTCGCACCAGTACATTAAAGCCCATGGATCAGTATATTAAGCCCGATTAAGAGAGGAGACTGAAGAGAGCTGTACAGAACACAAAAACCAAAAACTTTTTTTAACTTTTTATCTTTGAGATTTTACTGAATGTGGGACCCAGAACTCCTTCAATCATGTGATTGATAAAAGCCAGCTGTTTCTAGTAGTTACGAAAAACAAGCTTTAGCTTTTCGAATTTCGGTATGTGCATTTTGTTTTTCACAAAAAAAAAAAATTTATAACCAAAGATTGTATAGAAGTATTATTTTCACAATTTTGACGTTTTAGTTATATCTCATTTCATGTTTCAAATAATTCGCCTAATTGTTGACAAAATATTTTTAAAAGACCTAATTTGGTGCCACTTTTTAAAAGTATACATTTTACTTATTCAAGTTTTATTTCATAGGAAAATAGAGTATAGAGTATGAAGTTTTAGTAATTACCAATTGACAAACAAAACAAGAAAAAAGTTTAGTAATTACCTTTCTCTCATCAATTTTTCAACATAAAATCTTAGAGGATAGAGTTTCTTGTTGATCAAAAACAGGATAGAGTTTCTTTGCCGCAAGTACCTTCAATATATTAATTTTATTTTGGGTAAGTTAATTAATATATAAACTTTAGAAAACAAATGCTGTCAGCAAATAAATAAATAAAAATCATTATGAGAAATCATTAATAAAACAGTTTGCACGTATGCAGTAGATCCACACCGTATACGTGGTGGTAATCATCAATCTCATAGATCCACACCATTCAGTGTTATTTTTTATTAAATCTCAACCAGCGTTTTTTTTTACTATTATTTCCTTTGTTTCTAAAAAATCCTATTTCTAGAAAAAAAAATTGTTTTAAAATGATATTATTTCTTTCTTTTCTCTGCATTATTATTTTTACATTTCCTATCAAACTTTTATTTTATTTTTTTAATTTTTAACTTAAAATTAGTTATTCAATAAAAGTAAAGTTATAATTGTCATTTAAAGATTATCTTAAAAACTGTGAAAATTCTAAAAATAGAATTTAGGGAGTAATATATTTTTGTGGCCAACTATATTCATGGTCTAAATATATATAGTTGGACTCTAAATTTAATATCTATGCCACCAAAAAACAACATGAATATATGAATTCAAATAATACATGAATATTACTTTATCAAAGAAAAATAATGGATGAATATTAACTACCTGGAAGGCTGGAACAATCAAAGAAAAAGTAGAACGAAATTATCCAAGTTCATAATAAAAAATAACAATAGGAGTATTATTTATATTTATATTTATCCTTTTTCATCTTTTTGTTGTTTGTATTGATCAGCTCTACACACAAACGTAGTGGAGTGGTTGGCACCGAAATTCTAATACAACTAATACAACTATACAAGCTTGTAAATGAAGCAAATTAATTGTAACCGTAATATCTTATTCTGATATAATCATACTTTTATGTTATTAATAATTTTATTGTTACAGCATTTACTGTAATCATGCATTTAATACAATCAACACTTTCACTGTAAAATACACGTATGCGAACATTCATAGAAAATCATGAACATCTACGTACTTAAACAAAAATAAATAATACTACTTTTTTCACATATTATGGGAAGGTTTAGTTTCAGCTCTCAAGGGGTCATAAACTTGGATGTTCCAAAAAGATCTAGATTTTAAACTTATTTGATTGTAGTAAGTAATCCAATGATTTACATTAATGTTTTGATATACTATCATTTGAGTTCAAATTTAGTAACGTAGTGTCTGAGTTACAACTTACAAATAAGAAGGAAAAAACAAACAAAATCTATCATTATAAAAAATGTATGTGACTACACAAATTTAAAGTAGTCTGAATTTTAAGTTTAAAGTTTAAACTATGTAGGCTAATTTTTTTAAATGAACATATAGGATCACTAGAAGAAACCAACTTAACTTAAGATAGTCACGTAAAATTATGAAATTATTCAGTTATTTTGTAGTATACCAGTAGATAGGAACAGTAGTAGTATTACTATTTAGTAACCATAGTTTTGTTAAAGTGGAAATAATTGATGGAAAAAATGGTTTTCTGTACAATATAGCTAGTTAGCTACCCATGCCTTTGATGTGACTTTTATATGGACAAAATCATGCGAGTTACAAGAGTCAAATTTAGTTAGTGTTTCTTGTCTACTTTTACACTTTTCATTATTTAAATTTTGGTTTTATCCATCTTTATTGGTTTGTTAGTTAATCCTTCATTTCTTTAAAAATAAAATAAATAAAAACTGATTGCATGTTTAGTTTCTTACAAGTCTTTTTGAGCATATATCGACAAAAGAATTGTGGCAACAAATTATTTGTGAAAATGGAGTTGACACGTGCAGCAGGGCAATTGGAGACAGTGATATAAATTCTCTCACGTGAGGCAAATCTCCACCTTTGTTTAGTTTATTTTGTTTCCTATTCAGTTTAATTCAGTTGGATTCGGATTTTCTGTTTAAAATAGGAAACAGTTTTATGCTTTTTAACAATTTTTTAATTTGAAACCAAAATATTTTTTAAAAATATACTTTTACTTAGAGAACTACGTATGTGGAAGAAAAGGAGAACGTAGAGTTCACATCACTTTGGTCAGAGTATACAAGAAAGTTTGTAACTTTTAAGAGAGAAAAATATCTTGTAAAAACTTTTTCTATAAGTTGATATCAAAAGTTGTCAAAATTATTGTAAGAACGTTTGATTTTATTTTGTTCTTTTAGATGGTGTATGTGATTCGGAACCTCAACACCTTAAAATCATTGAAATCGAATGCTTAAGATATGACAAATAACAACATATTTGAAGGTATTTTCAAATGTGAATGAGTTGAATTGAATTACTTAGCCATCCATCTACCGGTGAACTCTCTCTCCAATGATTGTAAAAGATGTATAACTGTGAATTTTAATAAAAAAATTACAAATATTTATTAGAAAAAAACGAATTAAAATTCTTAAAAAATTAAAACATCCAAAATGGTTGATTAAATACATCCTTCACTGTCTTAAGACACTCTAAATATAGAAATGGTACAAGCTCATCTCCGGGTTATTGCGGATGATATGTAAAAAACAAAGGATAAGTGTCAAATTAAGGACCATTCATCTTTTTGTATCTGAGCTGGTCTATTTAGTATTATAGTACGATTTTTTTTCTTTACAAATATGATCGTATAATTTCGTAAGTATAATACGATCATACAACGAGAAGGTGGGAGACAGTTGTGACGTGTTGCTATATTGACATTAAGACATTGACCAATTAAATATTGACTCATACTAATCTCCACTTGTATACTTTAATTATTGTTTCATTTAGGTATTTTCTCTATTTTTATTTATCCCATATTTTATACCGTTTATAAAACCATTTTAGAAATTTCATATAGTTTTATCATTTTTATGTATACTTTAATTATTGTTTCATTTAGGTAATCAAATAACTTTGACAAAAAAAAACAATTAGTCCACAAATCAATCTGTAAAATCCATTTACTGTAGATAGATAGAGAACGGGTGTGCATTTTTTGCTATTAAATTTGCGGTTCTACTTGTCTTTCATGTGACAAACTATAAATTTTATGTATTTATATGGTTTAGTAGAATAAGTGATCTCCATTTAAAGTCCCAGAATCAACAATATATACACAGTATATATAGTTTATTTTGAAGAAAAGAGAAAAAAAAAATATGACCCAAACATTCTTTCATTTTGCAACCCTACGTAATATATTTTAGATCTTATGAAGACATTTGGATCCCCTTTTTGTAGAGAGTCTGACATTTGATTAAGATAGCTCATTTTATTAATCAAGATATAGGGATATGGACAGATACATAAGTTAAATATTGGATATAGACCTGATTTTCATGGATTCATTGACAATATTAATGCAATTACGGAGAAAACAAAAAGTCAACATTATTATTTTTTGTAAAGAAAAATAATAAAACTTTTGGTGCTATTTCTTTGTACAAGCACCAAAATGAAAATTTGTAGAATTAGTACAAGATTATGATCATTCAGAAATCAAATTATAGGCTTTTTTGGTTAGGTAAATAACTATTTGTGTTACAACCCAATTTATTCAAAACATTCAATATGTGTATATATACATTCAAATCAGTATCCAAACTAATATAAAACATTAGTATTATCTTTCGTGGTACGCACGAGTACTGTTTGCTTTTTATTAAAATTAGAAAATTTATAAAATAAAAATATAACTTTGAATAATCTCTATATTAAACTATAAACATAAGTGTTAAAAATTATTGTAAACAATATTAGGAAGTAAAAATTATAAATGTTAAAATTTATATAACCCAGGGGTATAAGTTTTCTATAGTTTTTTAATTTATCTAGAAATAAATTAATGAGAACAAAATAAAATTTTACCAAAACAGTAAGAAGAAACTAATTTTTTTTTTTATTAATTATTAATATTATTTTTGTCTTTCAAGCTTTTTTACAGTTTCACCTAAATAAAAGAAGTGGTGTGCAAATTTTTTTTTTTGTTAGTTATATATTTTTGATTTTGAATTTTTCTCTCTCAATTTTATATAATTTATATTAGAAAAAATAAAATCTTATGTAACAAATTTTGGATGGTCAGGTGACTTGTGTTTTATTATATAAAGTATACACATCTGTCATTATTTTAATATTGTCGTGCATATGTTAGGATGTCTCATGTATTAACCTATTTACATAATACTTCTGTTTCAGAATATTTGATGTTTTAGCTATTTTATTTTATTTTATAATAGTTGATTTTTTAGTCTTTTATTTTTATTTTTATTGACTAATTGTAAATTTCAAAAAGTAATAACTAAAAATTATTACATTTAATATACTATTATTGGTTTATATTTGTTATAATATACTTTAGTGAGAGAAAATAATGTAATCATTATATTTTCTTAATTTATGTAAAATAATCTTAACATCAACTATTCTGAAATAGAGAAAATATTTTATCTGACATAGTAAAATTATTTGATAACATCGATTGATTATAATTTGTCTATACTATTTATATACATATTAATTGAAAGAACGCTAGGATCTACAAAATTAGCTCTCATGTTCATTACCAATTTGTGATTACTAATGTATCAATTACATATTTTTATAATTGAGAAATTTCTTAAAATACCACTATTTTATGTTTTATTGCCAAAAATACCATCACTAATTAAAAGTTCCAAAAATACCACAAAAAAAATTTTAGTTTCCAAAAATATCACAAACATCAAAATTGATTTTATAAAATTTATAACTAAATTTTTGAGTTTGGATTTACTATTTTATATTTAGGGTATAGTTTTATGAAGTAAGAGTAAGGGTTTAGGGTTTAGGATTTTAAAATCCTAAATCATAAAACGTAAATCCTAAAAATATTAACATAATTAAGAGAATATATGGTCATTTTATAGTATAGATTGAAGTTTTTTTAAAATAATGATATTAACAGAACACAAACATAATTTAGTAGTATTTAAAAGAATTGCTCTTTATAATTTACTACCTAATTTTCAAATTTTCACACAAGCTAGCAGAAGTAGAGTATATTGGTAAACTAAAAAGGGAAGCAAAGTAAATAACTTAACACAAAAATAACAACGTCGAAAAAAACATGAAATGAGTGTTATAACGACCATGACTCCATGGACTCATGAACACCACACAAAATAGTTAAAAAGACGAGAGAGTAAAAAGTCACTGTGGAAGAAAAAGACGGTAAAAAATCAACTATTTAAGTAGAAAAAATAAAAAATCTAAAGATAATTTCCAGTTTCAGCAATTTTTTTGTAATATTTGCCTATAGAGTAGTAAATAGCAAAAGAACCTATCAATATAACTATCAAGTTTCATCAAATTTTTGTAATATTTCGTATGATAAATAGTTTTTTCCCAGCTATAGTTAGTTATTCAGGTAGAGAAAATTGACGTATACAATTATTTTCAAAAAAAATTGAAATTAATGTTTCGATTTTTGTTATACTACTTTGAGTACAAAACAAATTATGAATGGTGAGTAAATGCGTTTATTATTGCACCAATAAAAAGTTTTTTTTAACTCTTTTCAGGAAATAAATAAGTATTTACTAAGGAATGTCCTTTTGGTCAACAAGTCTCTCAGAGACACAGTCCCTATAGAAACAAATTAAATTCCTAGGTTGCCCTTTTATGCCCACATTCTGATTATATCCCACATAGACAACAAGACACAAATGGAAACCCCACTCATCATTTTTGTATTTTTCCTTCTTTTTATAATTATTATAATAAAAAAAGTAAATTAACAAAAACACATTTCACATCTTTCACTCATTTATTAACACTTTCACACAATTATCTACTTTAAAATCATTTAATGATTTTAGTACCAAGATTGAGAGCTGCTTATGTCATGAATGATTTCCCCAGATCATAAATTCAGTTATAGTAGTTTAAATTTTTTTAAATTATATGAGTTGTTAGTTCATAACACGAATTATATACCATTCAAAATTCTTTTGATTACGTGGAACAGTTGATACTATATAGAATAGTAGACAATATAATAACAATATATTAAATTAAGGAAAAGAGGAAACAGACGAAGACCTCTTCCACACAAGAACCCAACAATTCATTAAAAAAAAAAAAACAGAAAAATATGAAAGCAGGAGACATCCAGAAAAAAAAAAAAAGTGATTTAAATTTTTTCAAAAAGGTGTACAATAATATATAAAAATAATTCTACCTTTATGAAGAGCGTTAGAGACACGTACCAATCAGTAAGAAGTGAGAGACTCAAACAACCAATGCTTTGTTTCCGTTCTCGTACGACGTGGGACTCTGGTCTCACCTTGTTCCTATCAAACGTTTCATTCAATGTTACAAATTTTAACTCCACGCGCTTAATGTAAGCGCGTGAGATTCACTTCTTAAAAACTCTGTCTCCTTCATTTTCTCTCTTCTCCCCTCTACTGTCTCTTTCTTCTTCCTTTGAAATTTCTCAGTCTCTAAAAAAAAAACGATCAGTCAGAGAGCAGAGAAAGGCAAAACAATTTATTTTTTTAAAGAAGAGAGTAAAAAAAAGAGAGAGCAAGTGTGATTTTTTTTCTTTCTTTCATTTTTCAGATTTCCGTCATGAAAAGTTACCGGAGCCCTGATTATCTCCGACCGCAGGCGGATTTTCCCGGTTGAAACTATTAAACTTTTTTTTTCCCGGTATAAAAAAATCTTCTCAGAGAAATATTTTTTTAATCCATTTTCCGGGAAAATTTTCCATTCTTGATTTTTTTCAAGAAAATTCCCAAAACTTGGTGAATTTTTCAATTTTCTTCACTTGAAATGGCAACGACGACGACAAACGCAACACCAACGGCTACTCAACAGCAAACGCAAACACAAACGCCGTCACAAGCACCACCATTACTACCGACGGCAGAAGAATTAGCAACAAAAGCTTTACAAAAGCGTTACGAAGGATTAATAATGGTAAGAACAAAAGCAGTAAAAGGCAAAGGCGCGTGGTATTGGAGTCATCTTGAACCAATCTTACTTCACAACACCGACACTGGTCTTCCTAAAGCTGTTAAGCTTCGTTGTTCTCTATGCGACGCCGTTTTCTCAGCTTCGAATCCTTCACGTACTGCTTCTGAACATCTCAAACGTGGCACTTGTCCCAATTTCAATTCTTTACCTAAACCCATCTCCACAATCTCTCCTTCTCCTCCTCCTCCTCCTCCTCCTCCGCCGCCGCAAACTTCTTCCTCAAATCGGAAACGTAATTCCTCCGCCGTTGAAGTTAATCATCATCATCACCATCATCAACATCAGCATCAAGGTTCTTATAATGTAACGCCTCTTACAGTTGTTGATCCGTCGAGATTTCAGTTTCCGGCGACGTCTCCATTACTTACACATCAGCCACATTTGATGCTTTCCGGTGGAAAAGACGATTTGGGTCCGTTAGCTATGCTTGAAGATAGTGTTAAGAAGCTTAAGAGTCCTAAAACGTCGCAAACGCAGAATCTAAGCAAAGCTCAGATAGAATTTGCGTTAGATTCTCTCTCCGATTGGGTTTTCGAATCTTGCGGCTCTGTTTCTTTATCCGGTTTAGAGCATCCAAAGCTGAGAGCTTTTCTAACGCAAGTTGGTTTACCGATCATCTCGAGGAGAGATTTCGTCACCGGAAGATTGGATTTGAAGTACGAGGACTCGAGAGCTGAAGCTGAATCAAGAATCCACGACGCAATGTTCTTTCAAATCGCTTCCGACGGTTGGAAATTCGAAAACTCCGGCGAGAATCTGGTGAATTTGATCGTGAATTTACCCAACGGGACGAGTTTGTACAGAAGAGCTCTGTTTGTTAACGGAGCTGTGCCGTCAAACTACGCAGAGGAGGTTTTGTGGGAAACGGTGAGGGGTATTTGTGGAAATTCACCACAGAGGTGTGTTGGTATTGTTTCGGATAGGTTTATGAGTAAAGCATTGAGGAATCTCGAGAGCCAACATCAATGGATGGTGAATCTCTCTTGTCAGTTTCAAAGTTTCAACAGTTTGATTCAAGATTTCGTAAAAGAGCTTCCTTTGTTCAAATCCGTCTCTCAAAGCTGCTCGAAGCTCGTCGGTTTCGTGAGCAGCACGGCGCAGATACGAAACGCGGTTTATAAGTTTCAGTTGCAAGAGCAAGGAGAAACAAGAACGCTGCATTGTCCTTTGGATAGTTCTTCGTTTGAGCCATTGTATAATCTCCTTGAAGACGTGCTTAGTTCCTCTAGAGCGATTCAGTTGGTGATGCATGATGATGGTTGTAAGGTTTTGCTAATGGAGGATCATACTGTTGGTGAAATGGTTGGAGATGTAGGGTTTTGGAACGAGGTAGAAGCGGTTTATTCGTTGTTGAAGCTTGTTAAAGAAATGGCTAAGAGAATAGAGGAAGAGAGGCCTTTGGTAGGGCAATGTTTACCTCTTTGGGATGAGTTAAGGTCGAAGATAAAAGATTGGTATGGGAAGTTTAATGTAGTTGAAGAGAGGCAAGTGGAGAAGGTTGTCGAGAGGAGATTCAAGAAGAGTTATCATCCGGCTTGGGCTGCAGCGTTTATACTTGATCCGCTTTACTTGATTAGAGACAGTAGTGGTAAGTATCTTCCTCCGTTTAAATGTTTGTCACAAGAGCAAGAGAAAGATGTTGATAAGTTGATAACAAGGCTTGTGTCTAGAGACGAGGCACATATTGCAATGATGGAATTAATGAAATGGAGAACCGAAGGGCTTGATCCGGTTTACGCTCGGGCGGTTCAAATGAAGGAAAGAGACCCGGTTTCGGGGAAAATGAGGATAGCTAATCCACAAAGCAGTAGACTTGTTTGGGAAACTTATCTTAGTGAGTTCAGGTCATTGGGGAGAGTTGCTGTTAGGCTTATTTTCCTCCATGCAACTTCTTGTGGGTTTAAATGCAATTCTTCCGTTTTGAGATGGGTGAATTCGCAAGGGCGATCGCGCGCAGCCGTGGATCGAGCCCGAAAGCTAATCTTTATATCGGCTAATTCGAAGTTCGAAAGGCGAGATTTCTCGAACGAGGAAGAGAGAGATGCTGAGCTGCTAGCTATGGCTAATGGTGAAGATGATGTGCTAAATGATGTTCTCATTGATACATCCTCAGTGTGACTTTGTTAATTTTTTTACTACTTTTTTGTTTGGTTAGTTTTATTTGGCTTACCCATTTTAGTTTCATTAGAACTTTGGCCATTTGGTAGGATTGCTTGGATTCATTTTTTCACTTTTTTTTTTTACTACCCTTTATTCAATTTGTACTTTGGCTCCTTTTAGAGGTGAGAAAGAGAGCCATATTTTTGTATTTCTTTAGCCTATATCGATCATAATTTTAGGCGATTTTTGCCGTGCTTTTTTCCGACTTTAGCAATGTTCTTGAGACTAGTTTTGAATTCATGAATACAAGTGACTCTTTTAAAGTTCTTGTTTATGCACAGATTTGACTTGAGAAGTAATCAAATCTAATGTGAAACGACTTCTATTTAGGTTATTTTCTTGTCTTGATCATCAATCTATTGGTTCAAAAGCATTAAGCTTTGTAGTTAAGAACATTAATGACACCAAACGGAAGATTCAACGACAACTTCATCTTCTCTATTGTACATTGTAATGATCTCTTTCTCTTTCTCACTATTTTGTTCTTTTTTCAATAACGTTAATATTCTTAATCATGACTCAAAACAATGTCTTTTCCATTTCAAGAAATTGACTTGCCAAAATTTTTTTTTTTTTTTTGAATGTTTTTCACGTTCTTTCTTTATCATAACATGTTAGTCTCTATTGATGTGGACGACGAAAGATGTAGACCTTTTTGTCATCCTAGAACTAAACCGGGATTTTTGGTTTTCGCTTTCACTTCAACTATGACTATGATTATCTATCTATCTAACTATCAAAAATTTTGGAGTATTTTGTTAAAGTCTTTTTTTTTTCTCAAAAATGTGGATCCCTCACAAGGAAAGCAAGTTTAGTGGGAGGTTCTTGCATCAAAATCATAGCTTTTTGTTCTGTTAAATTGAAGCTGTGAAAGTGAAATTGTTAAAAGTAGAAGAACAATCTTAAAATTTTAAACTTAAATCCAAAACCCTGTCTTTTTTGGGGTGGGGATTACAAAAAACTTGATTTGATTTTCATGGATAAATCTTCAAGATTCGATTCTTGTAGACTTTTGAAACACTATTGAGTGTGTTTTGTGAGTTAACCCATGATTTGTACTGTGAATGGTAAATCTTTCGTCCTTTTTTGACCAAAATCATGATTTGTACTATATGTTTTTTTTAAAGAAAAATGATAGTAAAAGAAAAAAAAAGTCAAGCAAAAAAGTTTTAGTTGTTGTATATCTTTTGATATGCAAATCTAACCTCCATAATATTCATCACAGCTTTATCAATAGTACTGAATGTTGAAAATTTAGTGGTAAGTATATCATAAATGGACTGACTCGACAGGTAAAGTAAAATTACACAAATTAAGTAACTACAAAACTACCAACAAACATAAATAAAATATAAGAAAGAAAAAAGATATTAATAAAGTGAAGAAAAAAACACATTCATTTTGGATGGTGTTTTGCCAGACAAATAGATACATCTAAGTACTCTCCTTTATTTTTTGTGTGACAATGCATTGTCATCAACCATTTTCTTACAAACATATACCTACAATCTACACAATAATATAATATTAATATTTTCTAACTGGTTATTATTATTCTATAAATCAACATGAAAGTGTTGAAAATAATTGTTATTGAGTGGAAGGAAATTGGTTTGCTTTTAAACTATTCATCAAGGAATCATTTTTACTTACCCAAAAGAGGGGTAAAAACACCAAAAGTATATATCGATAATTATACCCCACAAAACAGCATATTATAATGACAAAGAATACACTTTATTTTTGTTTTGATAACTTTATACTTGATTGGTATTAGATTCATCTTACCCACCTCCATTAGCTGTTGATTTCAAGAAAATTCAAAACTCATACTAGATAACAAAAAAAGGTTGACTTTAGGTTCAATTTTTATGCAAATACATTAATAATAAGATCTTCTCTAAAACACTATAATATGCCTATTTAATACTTTTTTTTTTAAAGAAGTCAGTTTTTTTTTGGCTTTTTCTTTACAAAAATTCCATAATTTATTGAATATTAATTAACATTTATATTAATTATAAATACGACTAAAGACAAAACCTTCTGATTACTTATTCCATTCCAAATAAAAGACAAGATTTGAAATGATTTATTAAATTCTCTAGAATGAATAGCATCCTTTCAAAGAATTTTTGTTTTGAATTCCCAATTTTATTCTTTTAAAATCATGATTTTTTAAAACTGGTTTGACCCAAAAAAGAAACAAAAAAACTAATCGACCACAGTGATTTATTGTTTTGAAAATAAAAAATAAGAACATGATCACAACAAAATATAGTAATCTTGTCATATCTTTATGTCAAATTTATATTATTATTTTTGTATTTTTCATTTTCATCCTTTAAAATAAAGAAATATACACTCACATGAAAAAATAATTAAACATCAATTTTAATTTTTAAAACATTACATTTTCCTTTACAAATCAAACAAACTTGAAAATGTAGATATTTTACATCAAATATGAAACTAATTTTAAAATTTTCGCTTTTGTCAAAAGGATATCCCTATATATATTAACAGTATCTATCAATTCTAAATTTAGTAAATTCATTTGAAATTAAATGGTATTTTTTTTGTTCCATGTTGTGATTGTTAATGAATGTATTAGCATATAATGCCATTTATACATCTTAAGAACATGTAACTGCCAAACTACCTATACCTATATGACTATATCTTGTAAAATTAATAAAAGTCACTCTGTTTTTTGACACAATTCACTATTTAGTCCTTTTTATTATTATTTAAACCACTCTTTTTGCTGTGAAAATTTTCCATTTAAAATATTATGTTGAAAATCGAATAACTCTTTCTATATCTATTAATTATCTATAAATGAAATTGTGATGACTTGTAAACTCAATATGAATGAAATAAAAACGAGATGACAATATTCTTCTTATAGGATCTATCGACTAAATAACATAGTAGGGATTTTAGTATGGCTGTATTAAAAACACATGTCATTATTCTTCTTAATATACATTTATGATATAAATTCAGTATGGCAGTGTTAAAAACAAAACAAAAACAATGTTTAGACGCCAAAACAAGCAGTACAAAAGTTACGACCTCAAAAAAGTAGTTGGAATTATTGATTTGGTATTTTGGTGGTAAGACAGAATTTCCTGTCGGCAAATGCTGACTTCTCACCAAATTTCCTTCTCTCTCTAATTATTTATATATGTTTTATTTCTATGATTTTAGTGTAAAAGTTTTAAAAAGTTAAAAGAGAAAATTATAATGATATGGCAGAGGACAATCTCTTTTTTAATACACAAGAATCTCGTCCTCTCCCAATGCTTCTTCATCATTATACAAACTTCCATTTTTTATTTATATAAAAAATAAAGTGGATTCGTTTTCCTTTCACATGTTTTTATTAAATTTAGGATATTCGCCATTGCATTAGTTTTGTTTTTACTTAAACACTACTATAAATCGTATGTATATATATCTGGCCATTTTCAACAGCTAATAAGATTTGCTTAAACTTAATCACTTACCTCGATGATGATATATATGATTACATTTTAATTGCTTGAAAAATATGTAGTAGAATGAAAGTAAAATTATTGGCTTAAACAGGTTACAATATGCTTCTATAAAAGTATTTCGTCGCATTGCAAATTGTTTAATCACTTTTATCAGATTAAATAATGGTACACCATATATACAATACATTAAGTTTGATGATTACGCTAATAACATTGACATGTGGCCAGATTAGTAGAGATCATTGCTTTCGTGGATAGTAGAGATTATTCATAATCTATATATAATTTCTGTAACGGAGCTAAATCAAGACAAAAAATTATAGAAATGATTATAGTACGATGCTTTTTATCTAATAAATATTTTGGCCACAAATTTTTTTAAAAAACATTAGGTGCCTCGTTATCAATTAATCCATTTATGTAGTTGTAGCCTAATTGCTCATTATAGCTGCTCGATTCACAGTAAATCCAATCCACTGATGTAAAACTGTAAATATTATAGACATGGTCACAGACTCACATGAAGCATCTAAAGCGAGGACACGTGGCCGAGGGAGTAACAGATGATACTTCCCACGTATAAGAAACTGTATATAAAACGGCATCGTTTAGCTGACAAGGTATTTTTGTTTTGTGGCACGTGTGGTCAATCAACATCGAAAGTTTGATAGGAATCTCGTTAGAAGTTTTCTCTGAATGACGTCAAGAATCTCCAGTTTTCGAAGAACGTAGATAATATAATGCTACTATTTGCAAAATAAATTATCCATATATAATTCTATTTTTCTTTTCTTTATGGATGCTAGTTAATTAATAGGTAACGCTAACGTAAAGAATAGAACTCTTCATGTTTGTCGCTTGTTTTTAAAATGTTTGTATAAGATTTTTTATTAAAAAAAAATGTTCGTATAGTGATAATTTATTTGATTGACGATGTAGGCAAATAACAAAGATTTTAAGTTTTGGCCGACCCAAAGTTGCTCTATAACAGAGCCTTACAAACTCTAAAACAGAGCCTTGAAGCAAACGAAAAAAACCCCCAATATGTATTTCCACGAAAAAATAAATGAATCACTAAGATAATCTGATAAAATTTGTCATAAGTGATTTGCTAAATAAAAAAATATAAATCGACACTGTTTTCTGGTTATCAAAAAAAGAAAAAAGAAAAAGGGTTTTCTACATGCATAGTATAATATTGCAATTTATATTGTTGTCATCTATATAAATGCATTTTTTGCAATAATTTCCACAATGTATTGTTATTATTATTACATATAATATATAAACGGGTTCTTAGGAGTCCAAATTATTACTCCAATTTTTTTAAAAGCTTGTTATTTTTTAAATACTTCATGTATATATATATATATATATTTAAATATAGGAATATATATATAATACTATTTGAAAAGACCATAATTACTTATGGGGAGTTGATATGAAATGCATGATGATGCTAAGAGATTATTACTATTTTGAATTATGGCTTCGATTGATAATATTGTAAACCTAGATTTTCTTATGGAGCATGTGATGGAATTATTCCTCTACGTTTCCTTCTTTGTAAGCAAATCATGAATCAACACTCTAGGCTAAATAATGTTTTTTAAAGTAATTACATTCTCATCACAATTTTTTTCTGTTAGGAAAAGCTTCTGCTTCTGATTCTTTTTAATTTTGTTGAAGTTGAGCTTCTGAGTTCTTACGTATACACTATACAATAAAAAGAAGCGATATATGTAGCTACTTGGCAATTAAAAACCAATAGTTACAACCACCAAAATTGTTGAAAAAAATACATTAACACCATTATTTCGAGTATTGTTTAGTGTTAAAGTATAATATAATCTTTTTTAAAAGCAACTATTTATTTAGCTTGTTTTTATTAAAAGAAACAAATTAAGTAACTATATACTCGGAAATATATAACGTGCATTGTAGACCAAAAAAAAAAAACGTGCTATGAAGTTATGTTTAAGCTAAGAAGCTAAGAGAGTGACTGAGAATCTACTCTGCTCCATACTTGGTTTTATTTATTTAAGACAAATCATATTCATCACTTTTTCTTAATTAGGTATGAAAGATTCTACTACTTTGACAAATAAATGAATTAAAGTTAGTTTAAAATATGAGTTACTGCTCCTCAACAAATTGACACATGATTTTGTTTTTCAAAATTAGCACAGTTCCAGACTAGCAGAATTCCTGCCTTAGCTCATCCACATTCTAGCTTGAATCATAATGTTAATTTTTTTGGGTATAAACTAAAAAGCACTGAAAAATTCACTCTCACCAAAATACCACGAAGTAACCCTCTAATCCCATCTAAATTTTTGCTCAATCCAAATAGAAATTGATAGCCTTACCATAAACTACTCAAAGACCCTCAAATACTAATATTAAACCTTAGTTATATACACTTTGATCTTAATTTTACCTTCTCATTCCACATAAGTAAAACCATCTACAAACTTATTTAACGTTCATAGGCTTGGGCATTCCGGTATTTAGGCTACTTCAATTCATATAGTTTAATAATTTGGATATAGAAATCAAATGATAAAAATTAATTAAATTTTTTTTGGTTTAGTTCGGGTATTGTAAAAAAGACCCAACTATAAACGTTCGGTTTTATAGTAATTTCTGGAAATTATTACAAGGAGAAATTACTATAAGACTAATTTGTTAATTTTATGAAATTTAGTTCAGTTTTGTTAAAATTTGCTTCAATAGATTAATTTTGTTTTAGTTAATTTTACTAAAATTGGGCTTAGATTTTCAAATATGGGCTCACTTTAGATAAAAATTGGTTAAATAATAAAGCCCAAGTGTCAAATCTAAAACACGATGAACTTAATTATCCATAATGCTTAACCATGGGTTCTTTTTTAAGGCAAAGAGATAACCAGAAATTTTTTCCGAACCGTATAAATAACTAATTTGTTTTTTTGAATAACCAGTAACTAAACCGGAATTTGGGAGCCACGGAAAATTAGGGTCGCCATTTTCTTTGCCCTCCGTCTTCTTCTCGTAACGTCATCGACATATCAGAATCTCCTGTCCGAGAAAAAAAAAATGGCGGCAATCAGAACGATGACGAACATGATTCTGCGCGAAGTTATCCATCACCCGCTTCCCTTCCAATCTTCATCGAATTCGTTTCGATCTCTTTTACCAGGCCTCCGTCGCACTTCCCCAGTTGTTCTGGTTCAGTCTAGTTCCCGATTTGGAACCATCCGATGTGCAGCGTCGACCTCTGGTGGAAGCGGTGGTGATCGGAAAGTTTCTTCACGGTTATCACAGGTTCAACAGATGCTTCATGAAGCAGAGGAGAGAGCTAACTCCGCTGGCAATGAACCTACTCCTCAAATCACTCTAGGTTTGATTTTTGTTTTTTTTTCTAATCTGACTCTTGAACAATCCTAGAGAACTGAATTTTACGTTATTAGAGCCAAATGTTCATCTGTATGGATAATTCTCAATTAAAATTCGTTAGTCAATAGTATACATGAATCTCAAATGTGATCACTTTATCACATTTACATGAAAAATATGGTGATTTGATTTCTTTGAGTTGTGTTGTTTAGTTGGAAAATTTCAGAATTTGATGTGATCATATCTTGTTTTTGGTATTTGTAGAACATGTTACGCTTAACTTTGCTAGAAGTGGAGGTCCTGGAGGCCAGAATGTGAACAAATGTGCGACCTTTTCTCTCGCTATTCACTGTTCTTGGCATTGTAGTTTTTGACTATTGGGATGTCTCAATGCTTATATTTCCTTTCTTCTTCAGTGAATACCAAAGTAGATATGCGCTTCAATCTGAAAAACGCCTACTGGCTAAGTGACAGGATCAGAGACAAAATCATACAAATGGTTTGTTTCTTACTCTTATTTTTTCATCTAGTTTTATCTCTAACTTGTTCCTTAGAGTAAATACTGACATGATATTTGGATATGATCTTGTAGGGATCGAACTTTACTAGTAAAAGTAGAGTATTTAACTTTTTTGGTTCTATGTGTTTATGTATTTTAGCTTTTGTTGTTTGTCAACAGGAGAAGAATCGGATCAACAAGGACGGTGAACTTGTGATATCTTCAACTAAAACCAGAACGCAGAAGTCAGTAGTAACCTAATAATCTTATCTTTTTTGTTCCATTTTCTTCAAGAACTTCTGTTTCTGATGGTATGTTTCTATGCAGAGGCAATATCGACGATGCACTTTCAAAACTACAGGTAATAATACCAAACCACTTCTATAATCGCGTATTTGGTCATGGCTAATCGTATAAATCTCAAACAGGCGATAATAGATGCTGCTTCATATGTTCCACCACCACCATCAGAAGAACAGAAGAAGAAAATTGTAAAGATGTTAGAATTAAACCAAAACCAAATCCTCTTTTTTCATGATTCCATCTCTTTTTTTCTTTCAATCTTTTAAACGTGACGCGGTAAATTCTGACATTTTCAGGGCTGCGAAAGCTGACAATAACCGACTTAAAAGCAAAAAAGTTCTATCAGACAAGAAAGCTGCAAGAAGAAGTCGCGGTAGCTACGATGATTAAACTTCAAAATCATACAATGGAGGTTCTCTTATATAGCTTTTAACTTAGATCATTAAATCATTTTCTTTGAGTTTAATGTAACACAACAATCATCAAATCTTCCAATAAAAATTGCAATATATATTGGAATTATGTACAAACCACTCTTTATACAAATCAAACATTCCACACTTGAAAAAAAAATATGTTACTTTCTAATAACATGTTCTTCTCCTGATCTTTGATCAAAATGCTTTATCCATTTTCTCTTGTTATTGTTGTTATCACTCTTCCCAGAGCTTCTCGCAGCCGCTACATGAGCGATTTCTAAACCACCAGAAACCGGAAGAGTCACCGTTCTCACAACTTTCCGATCACTAAACGCTTTTGTCCAACTGAAACACGAAGTACTTCTCCGGTAACCGTTTCTACACACCACAACCGCTCCTCTGCTACCGAAAGCAGCGTTTCTCAAAACGTTCGCTGCGAAATCCTTTTGATCCCAATCGATAACCAAGAAATCGATTCCTTGTAGCGTCTTCATCGTGCTCTCGGATGATGTTGATGTTTCTTCCTCGTTTATAATGATTGTTTCCGGCAAGTTTGAGCAAGATTGTTGTGTCATGGCTTGAAGATAAGCGGTTTGTGATCTTGCGTTTGGTACAATACAAATGTGTCTTGCGTTTGTGTGTTGACTCGCTACGTTTAAGCCAACGCTTATGGCTATGGTTTCACCTTCTGACCATGTTTCCACGATTAGATTCGCGTTCCATCCTGCCGCCATCGCCGCCACTAGCTCCGCCGCTCCCGGCGTTCCAATACCTTCGCACTATAAAAAAATCCAAAATTGAAAAACCTTACAAACTATAAAAATAAGAGGACCAAAACGTGCAAAGATTAGAACATATTCGTTTTAAAATCTCAAATTTAATGAAAAAAACGAACAAATATCAAATATTTCCGTCTTGAAATCTCACACGGTACGAAATTTTGTAAAGTTGAGAGAATTGTTAAAAAAAAGAAAAGAAATGTTGTAAGAAGCTTTCTTCGTGAATAAGTGTATTTTTGTTTAGTTTTTTAATTTATTGAAAATTTTAAATAATGGGATTTTGGAAATAGTGAATGAAAGATATGAACTTACCGATTTAACGGTGTCGATGTAAGCCTTTGATGCTGTTTCCGGTGACCAAATAAGTTTCATCTTATTTTTTTCTTTCTTCTTCTTGTTTTGTTTTCTAATTTATTTATGAGACTGTGTAGCGTAAAACCTCCAAACGATGTTTGCTTTTTATACACGAACATGAGACATACAAAAAGTCTTGTGTGGATGCATATTTGATATTTTATTGGGAAAAAGGTATTTACGCGTAATAGTCAAAGGGTGCCTCGTATACTTTTGGTTTATTTCATTTTAGCAAAAATATTATGGAACTTACTTAAATTCCACCACTAAAAACTAATTCATGATCATTTAGCCGTTGAATGATTCATCATGATTCAAATCTTTTCATTGTAATTTCAATTATAATTGATTATTAAAGATTTTGTTTGATAAGTAAAAGACTTTTTAAAGCCGAAGTCCAGACTAGTCTCTAAGTATATATAACGTTGGATATTTTTGCAGTTTAATCTATAATGGCTATAAGAAGACTCGAATGTCTGTTCCCCAGCTACATGATAAATTATTTAACCATTAAACCACCACAAATTAATCTACTATAGACACTTTAAATGATAGAAATATATAAATTATCATAGGTTTTTGATATTTTCGATTATATAAAGAGTTCTATATATTAAAATCTAAATTAATTTCCATAGGAACTCATACACGTGTTTAGTAATGAAAAGTATACTATTTTCATGTTTTTATGTTATTGAAATTTTGATTTTTTTTGTAATTGTTCTGATTAGGATTATTTATCACATTTTAAAACCCGAAGGATCACTAATCTACTAAAACAATATTTTTAACGTTTCATGACTTTATTTTGAAAATTTTATTTAGGTTACACTGTTTGACATCTGAGACAAAACTTGTTGCTTCTTCCCTTTGAAGTTACAATCCAAAGTTAAAGTCTATACTATTATATGGAATTTATAGTTGCTAACTTGCTATAGAAATGATAAAATAATAATTAAATAAATAAACAAACTCGTCCATTGACAAATTTTTTTTTAAAAGTAATAAACAAACTCCTCAAGCAAAAAAGATAGATGTCTTGGTCTTCTTTAACTAACAAAAATTTCTTGGTCTTTAAATAACAAAAGTTTATTTTTGACTGGTATGTTCCAAACATGGAATGGAAATATAAGGGTTTAAATCTGTTAAACATCGTACAACGAGGGGTCTATAATCAATTTATCACAAAGATGATTTATTCTCTGTTTTTTTTTGTTTTAAAGATTGGTTGCGTTGTTAGATCGTTGACATTAACATTTTGTCCAGGAGAATCCGACGTGTGAAAGTTTTGGATTTGGATTATAACGAGATTAAACTAATTAATCTGTTATTAATCATTAATTAGTAGTCCGAACCGACTTAGAGTATTATATTTAACAAACAAAATTTTGAATTGTCCATTGCTTAGGTACAATAGTTACTAACTATCTCGCCAATTGCATTGACTCGGTACTATGTATTTATCGAATATATTCCACGTACTAGGCAGGCTTGTTGGTGATTATTCTTCATATTTTTAATATATTTCCGCAAAAGATTTTTCTTAGATAACTAGATGTTCGTTAATAGGATTAAGTTAATGATATTTGCACCACCCACGTCCTTTGATAAACTAAACATAGACCGTTTCTTGCGTTGATGGTTTCGGACATATTTTGGATTTGGTCGGCAACTCGTTTGGACACTTATATTTTGCAAAAGAATCAATAAAGTTGATCGTTTTCATACACTATATATATATATATATATATATATATATATAAAAGATTAGAAAAAGAAATTGGTAAGGTAATACTCAAATTCGAATACAACACCATACTAATTGTCACATATACTTTCAGTAATCGGTCGGTTTGATAAAAGGAATAAAAACAAAAGTTTTTGATCGCACGTACAAAATAATTATATATATATATATATATATCTATATATACATGTGTGGTGTGGATATATTAATAGTTTAATACTATACATAATACAAATAATTTTGCTAAATTAATAAAAATTTCGGTCCCAAAATGTTATTTTGATCTAAATATCACATTTATAAATTAATAACCTTAATTAATTAATAAAATATCATAAAAATATATTAGTTTCAATATTATTAATTTATAGAAATTTTACTGTATATACAAACAACAAAATATATATCCACATCGATATTGTTGTATACTAATTAATATGCGTGCACATATATATTACAAACAGAAAACTATGAACTCAAAACAGCTGTTAGTTGTACATTGTTGATGTAAGAAGTTGCTTTCCCATTAGATGCATTTGAGATATTAATGTTACATGAAAATTTCTATTAAAAAAACCTTTTTCCTTTTACAAAATCACCTATATTAAATACCACTATTTTTTTTCTTCTAATTATCGACATCTTCAAATTAAGCAGCTCTAAATATTCATTTTTGATATGAAAAATTTCATAATTTGTTCTAATGCAAATGAAGATGTGCATGGTAGGCATAACACAAAAGTTTTTGCTATGTTGAGAAAAAAAATTATCTAGTATTTTATCGATAAATACTTTTTCAGAAAACCATCTACATTTTTAACAATTTTCTCACAGTCAAATGATTACTTGGTGGTTTTTTAGGTAGAAGGAAAAAAGAAACAGAGAAAAAAATACATTATTCGGTCCTCTCTTTGAAATATAAGAATAGAGAGATCCATGAATATACATAACACTTTACATGCTATAACAAGGGTTATATTATACCCTGAATAAAAAAAAAGTTATTTTTGGTTTGATTTTCGGATGATTTATTCTATATATAAAACTAAAATATATTCTTTTGCTTCGTGTGATGTGATTATTGTCGAGGAATTTTGCTTTTCAATATTGATCCGATTTAGTAATATAATAATATATAGTAGTCTTCAAATTGTTGGGGAATTGAATCAATGTATTTTCTTAACTATCTACCTAAAAGGCTCAAACAAAGCATATAACTAAGTATCTCAAATACAGGAAAATTATCCGCATTGTTTTGCTCTTTATCACATGATGAGATCATAAGTTTTAGGTACATAACACTATTTATAAATTAATTGCGCCATTTCTAGTAAGACCAAATGTATTTGTTCCCCCGTACATCAAATCCTGATAATGGCGTTGAGGCACAAAAAGAAGAATTTGTTTGTTCTTTCCATTTCGAAAATGACCCTACGGGTTTTGATAAAAAGAATATTAGGTCATGTTCCCCATTTTCTTTCCCACTTTCTCAAATTTACTCTTCTATTGGATGATGATAAAATTAACATTCCACAGAACTGCTGCTAGATTGATTTTTTATCAATCCAAGTGTGACTATTGGTCTAAGAAAATAAGATCATCAATGATAAACCTTTTAAGGAGTATGATCACTATCTTTCTTTTATGTTGAACCATAGAAGTTCAATTAGGGTTTTTGATGTTATAGTTGTACCTTGATAAAGGTTGCCTACGTACCCTTGTGAAGGGATCAAGCCATTCGTAGTTCATAGAGATTTGTGAGTGTGAATAAGGCGACTTGAGGTTATTATTTAGATGTCTTGTCATGATTTCTCTCTGATTGTTATGATTTTTTAAATCATCCTTTTGAAGAAGAAGGAGCTCTTTATTTATAGTGATTTGAGGAGGTTTAGAGCTCCACTTTCCTTATTGAACTAGGATTATCTTTTTGTCCAAGATTTCCTTTTCTGAGTTGATTTTCTTTTCTGAACTGATTAAGTAGGTTTAAGTCTTCATGGGCCAATTCGATTGGGTTTTGAGAGAAGTCGGTCTTGATTTGGATCGGATCTAAGACGGGGTGCTTAATCCGGTACCAACAGTTAGTCCCCCCACAGTTCGTTAGAATGAATGTTGAGTTTTGACGAAGTAAGAGAAAATGATCTGATGTAAATTGAGATCGACTTCATGTTGGTTTGAAATTGTCTTAAGACTTGATGAGAGGTTGAGTTCAGCTTAAGGACTTGATGCGAGGTTGAGCTCGGCTTTTAGACTTGATGCGAGGCTGAGCTCGGTTTTTTTGGAATGGATGCGAATCTGCAAATGAGTTTTGACTTATACCTTCAAAATTAATAGTCGATCCCCGATCATGCGGATGTCGGCTTACTTATTTCAGATGACCTCTTGAAAATCTGGCCCCAATTATGCAGAAGTCGACTTATTTGTCTTGGGTAATCCCTTGGTTTGCGAAGTTAGACCTCGACTTCTTTCTTTTGTAATTTTGAAGGTTTAGATGCAAGGAGCAACTCAACTTATACTTTTCCCTTAAATATATGTAACAAGTCGAGCCCTAGAGTATGCAGATGTCAGCTTATTTACTCTAGCTGACTCCTTCTAAAGTCTGGCCCCAATTGTGCGGATGTCGACTTATTTGTCTTGGGCGACTCCTTCAATGCATAGACCGGCTCCAAGTATACTTAAATCATAATCTCGAGAAATGAATACCTGGCCAGGGCATCATTGTAAAGAAGAAGAAAGTAAACTTGAAAGTACAAAGTGCGAGTCGTAGCTCGGCTTTCATGAATGACGAGACTTGATGCTCGGTTCAGATGTGAGCAAAATTCACATGTATCTAGAGTGGAAATGAAGATTAATGATTTGAAAACTTATCTTGGCCATGGTGATAGATGGAGATGGTGTGAACCATAGATGATGGTGTCAAAGCTTATCACGTTTAAGTGGCCTATGATATTGCTTGGTGTAATACATCTTTTCCTAACTTGAAGGTTTTTCTTCTTTGATTTTCTTCTCGAGAAAAGATTATTCTATGCTTGCTTTTGTTTCTCACAAACTTGTCAACGGTGAAATGGAACAGTCAAAGATCAATGTGTGATTGTTAAAGGCGAGCTGAGATTGTCAAAGACGGGCTGGACTGTCAATGGCGAGCTGAGACTTGTCAAAGGCGAGATGGACTATTCAACAGCGAGGTAAGCTACTCAAAGACGAGCTGAGCTACTCAAAGACGACCTGAGCTACTCAAAGACGACCTGAGCTACTCAAAGGCGAGCTGAGATACTCAAAGGCAAGCTAAAACTTGTCAAAAACGAGCTGGAGCAATCAGAGGCGAGCTGTGACCTGTTAATGTCGAGTTGATGAGTTTGTCGAGCTCGAGCTGATGAGTTTGTAGAGCTCGAGCTGATGAGTTTGTCAAACTCGATCTTAGGCGAGCTATAGAGCTCGAAATAGTTAGACGACTATGACGAGGTCAAGCTATTTTGAAAGATAAGTCTTGGGGCTTTCCGTTAATATATTATGAGTTTTTTAGTTCCTTGTGGTTTGCTGGGAGACCGGTCTCAAAGTTTGTCGATCTGATAGAGGCGGACTGCGTTTTAAAGCTTCAGACTGATTGCGTATCTTTGAGGAGAACGACAATAACTTTTCTTAGATCGCTCCGATTGAGGCGAGGTCAAGTGTTATGGAAAGCTGACACTCAGAGAAATCCGTGGATATGTCGATCTTTTCTTAATTCATCGAACTGCATCGGGAAATTGCTTCGTAAATAGGCGGTTTGGATATTTGTTTAGAGTTTCTGATAGTTTGCACAACTTCCAGAAGAATGACAATAACTTCTATGAGACAGCTCTGACTGAGGCGAGGTCGGCTTCTTTAAAAAGCTTGTTCTCCGGGGTTTCCATTGATAGGTCGTGCTTCACTTGGTTTGTCGAGCTCCATCAGGAAATCGGTTTGCAATGAGGCAGCTCGGCATGTCTTCTAGGAGTTGAGATAGAGTGCGTCTGATGCAGACAAAAGGCAATAAATCTCTAATAACAGCTCGGATCGAAGCAAGGTCAGTTTCTATAGAAAGATAATTATCGGGTTTCTATGGATCAGTTATTATGCATTGAGTCGTCCTACTTTATCTGGAAATCACCTCGAAAGATGACAGCTCGAAACTTCATTTTAGGGTTTTGGACAGACTTTGTCCGATGCAGACAAACAGTAATAACTCTTGGAATATAGCTCGGATTATTGCAATATCGGCTTCTATAGATAGATGTTTCGTGGGGCTTTCCATGTATAGGTAGATCGTCATCTGGGTCAATCTACGTCGTCAGAAAATCGGCTCGAAATAAGTCGCTTGAATATGTCTTCTAGGGTTTCGAGCAGAATCCATCAGATGAAGTAAAACGGTTATAACTTTCCCGAAACACCTTGGATTAAAGCGAGGTAGGCGTCTCTGGAAAGCTGACTCTTAGGGCAACGCATGGATATATTGTGCGTCACCTAGGTCGACATGCTTTGTTGGGAAAGTGGCTCGCACTAAGGTAGCTCGGATCTGTTAATCTTGAGGTGGAATTTGACCTTCGGGTCGGATGATACCATCTATTCCAAACATCTTTGAAAGAATTTTTTTTTTAGTAATCTCCCCACAGACGGCGTCAATTGTTGAACCATAGAAGTTCAATTAGGGTTTTTGATGTTATAGCTGCACTTTGATAAAGGTTGCCTACGTACCCTTGTGAAAGGATCAAGCCATTCTTAGTTCATAGAGATTTGTGAGTGTGAATAAGGTGACTTGAGGTTATTATTTAGATGTCTTGTTATGATTTCTCTCTGATTGTTATGATTTTTTAGATCATCCTTTTGAAGAAGAAGGAGCTCTTTGTTTATAGTGATTTGAGGAGGTTTAGAGCTCCATTTTTCTTATTGAACTAGGATTGTCTTTTTGTCCAAAATTTCCTTTTCTGAGTTGATTTTCTTTTCTGAACTGATTAAGTAGGTTTAAGTTTTCATAAGCCAATTCGATTGGGTTTTAAGAGAAGTCGGTTTTGATTTGGATCGGATTTAAAACGGAGTGGTAAATCCGATACAAACATTTTATATATTTTATTTGAATACATACTATTTAAAAAACAAAGAAGTTAAAAAAATATTTGTTTTTATTAAGAATCCCACTTCAATACACCGGATAAATCAAATTGTGCGTAGATTTTTGTTTGTTATTATTCCTAGATATATATTGCATAATGTTTTAGCATTATAAACAAAGATTTTAATGATAGAGCTAAGAGAAGAATGTTTGATGTTTGGTTATTTTTAGCATTATGATAGCGAACGTGTTTATGTCTTAAATGGTGTGTGGCGTAGGCATGTAATGTAATTAAGATGAATTGTGAATTATGAATCAATGAACATTCTGAAAATATGATATGCCATGTTAAAATATATTCCGTTTGAAATGTTTATATTGTTAACTTTTGATTATATAGATTCGATAAAAGAGATTTTGGATACAATTTCGGACCATTTGCATTCGGTAAACTAAATTCACCAAAAAAAAGTGTTATACTATTCATTACTTTCTTAAAATAAAAACTAAAAGGTAACAAATTTTGTTTTGAGACTCTATATGCTATATGGTCGTTTGACAGTTTCAAATTACGAAGATTGGTTTTATAACTTTATCCTTTTATATCTACAACAATCAGTTCGCAAAATCAAACTTGGATGTTTTGTTCCAAAAATGATTCTAGAAATTTTGAAGGAATTTTCTATTCAGAATATCAAATTGGAGGACGACTAGGAAATGGGCCAGGCCCATACATTTCGAAATTAGTTCTCAAACGACGCCTTTTTGACCACCTTCTTTTGAACTAAAACGAAGGCTATACTTTGGTGGACTCCTCACCGATTCACTCACACACCAGAGATAGCAATGTCAACAGAAACTAGAGAAACCCGACCCGAATCTAAACCGGAAGACCCGGAAAACCTTTCTAATGTTGTACCATCCGGTGAAGAAGCTCTCGAAAACCTTACCGCCTACGACGACAACGACAACGACGTCGTTTCCGATGCGTCGGCTACGGAGACTGACCTCTCACTCTCCGCAAGTCAGTCGGAGCAAAATCTCGAAGAAGACGGCCAAAACTCACTCGATGACCAATCGCCATTAACAGAGCTTCAGCTACAGCCTCAACCTTCTCCTCCGCTTCCTCCTCCTCCTCCTCAACTCGAAACACGCATCTCAGAATCACTCGGTGAAGAAGAATCTTCCGATCTAGTAACGGAGCAACAATCGCAAAACCAGAACACGACGGAGCCTAATCCTAGAGCAAGAAAACGACGCCGTAGAAAACGTTTCTTCACTGAGATTAACGCGAATCCAGCTTTCTCGCGAAACCGCCGCAATAGCATCGGCAAAGAGGTTGATTCCGAAGCCCTAATTGCGATGTCGGTAGGTTTTCCGGTAAATTCACTGACGGAGGAAGAAATCGAAGCTAATGTGGTTTCAGTCATCGGAGGTAGAGACCAAGCGAATTACATTGTTGTGAGGAATCACATTATAGCTCTATGGCGATCTAATGTATCGAATTGGTTAACGAGAGATCATGCACTTGAGTCAATACGAGTTGAACACAAAAACTTAGTTGATACAGCTTATAGTTTCCTTCTTGAGCATGGTTATATAAATTTCGGGCTTGCTCCGGTTATTAAAGAGGCGAAATTGAGGTCTTTTGATGGCGTTGAGCCGCCTAATGTGGTGGTTGTAGGAGCTGGTTTAGCTGGTTTAGTAGCTGCTAGACAATTGTTGTCAATGGGGTTTAGGGTTTTGGTTCTTGAAGGTAGAGATAGACCGGGCGGGCGGGTTAAGACTCGGAAGATGAAAGGTGGTGATGGTGTTGAGGCAATGGCTGATGTTGGTGGAAGTGTGTTGACTGGAATTAATGGGAATCCGCTTGGGGTTTTAGCGAGGCAACTTGGTTTGCCTCTTCATAAGGTAAGGGATATTTGTCCGTTGTATTTGCCTAATGGAGAGCTTGTTGATATCGGTGTTGATTCTAAGATCGAGGCTTCGTTTAATAAGTTGTTGGATAGAGTTTGTAAGCTTAGGCAGTCGATGATAGAGGAGAATAAATCAGTAGATGTGCCGTTGGGAGAAGCGCTTGAAACTTTTCGATTGGTTTATGGAGTTGCTGATGATCCGCAGGAGAGAATGCTATTGGATTGGCATTTAGCAAATTTGGAATATGCAAATGCTACACTGTTGGGGAATTTGTCAATGGTGTATTGGGACCAAGATGATCCGTATGAAATGGGCGGTGATCATTGTTTTATCCCAGGTGGGAACGAGATTTTTGTACATGCTTTGGCGGAAAATCTTCCCATTTTCTATGGTAATACTGTTGAGAGCATCAGATATGGAAACAATGGGGTTTTGGTATATGCGGGAGAGAAAGAGTTTTACTGCGATATGGCTCTTTGCACGGTTCCACTAGGTGTTCTGAAGAAAGGTGCGATTGAGTTTTATCCTGAGCTTCCTGAGAAGAAGAAAGAAGCAATTCAGAGACTAGGATACGGATTGTTGAACAAAGTAGCGATGTTGTTTCCGTATAATTTCTGGGGCGAAGAGATTGATACTTTCGGGAGATTAACCGAAGATTCGAGCACAAGAGGAGAATTCTTCTTGTTCTACAGCTACTCTTCTGTTTCTGGTGGTCCTTTACTTATAGCACTTGTAGCTGGCAACGCTGCAGAACGATTCGAGGCGATGTCGCCTACTGATTCCGTTAAAAGGGTTTTGCAGATACTACGTGGGATATATCACCCGAAAGGAATTGTTGTTCCTGATCCGGTTCAAGCCCTCTGTTCCAGATGGGGACAAGACAAGTTTTCATACGGTTCTTACTCGTATGTTGCAGTCGGGTCATCAGGAGATGATTATGATATTTTAGCTGAGAGTGTTGGGGATGGAAGAGTGTTCTTTGCTGGTGAAGCAACAAACAAACAGTATCCAGCTACAATGCACGGAGCTTTCTTAAGTGGAATGAGAGAAGCAGCAAACATACTTAGAGTTGCTAGAAGAAGAGCATCATCATCGTCAAACCCTAACCAGAGCTGCATCAACAAAGAAGAAGAAGAAGAAGAAAACAACAGTTTGGATCAGTTATTCGAAACACCCGATTTAACATTCGGGTGTTTCTCAGTGTTGTTTACTCCGAATTCAGATGAACCCGAATCCAATTCATTGTTGAGAGTTAGAATCGAAATGGAGAAACCTGAATCAGGTATTTGGCTTTACTGTTTAGTGACAAGGAAGCAGGCTTTTGAGCTTGGAGAATTGGAAGGAGATGAGTTGAGAAATCCATACTTGCGCGACAAGTTAGGGTTTATACCAGTCGAAAGGAAGACTCTGTCTCAAGAAGGGGAATCAATGATCTCTTCACTCAAAGCTGCCAGATTGAATCGACAGATCTTCGATTAGTTGATTTAAGTTAGGGTTTTAGATTGAATTGCGTCTACTCAACTGCGTCTACGTGTTCTTATTTGTAAATCTCTTTTGAGTTAAAAACATTTCAATGATCACTTGAATATTGTGTCATTTTGTTACCTTCAGATGCATTTCGTCTTCACTTTCTCCTCCGACTCTCATTCGATTTTTTAGACATTGGAACGTTCTCATTTCTTTCGGCACCATTACACAACTCATGAATCATAGACTCATAGTTGCGATGTTAACAATATCGACATTTCACCATTCTTATCTGCTTTTTTTCACAGGTCAATGCGATTACTTTTAGCTATATATAGACACAATCGTATGAAACTTTAAACACACAAATCTGTTTAAATAGAAGAATGCTTAACAACAATGGGAACTGCAAACCAGGCATTGAAAACAACAATTTTGACTTCAACAAACAACAATGGGAATTGCAAAACCTGGCTACTTTGTTGAATTACATCATTCAAAGGAAGAGAGAGAGAGGGTGTGAGAGAGAGAGAGAAGAGAAAACTCACAAAGATGGAGAAGAAAATTTGGACCTCACTGGATGCACGAAACTATTGGAACTGCCATTCTTCTGAGTCCGAGAAGAATCAATACTATTGAAACAGAACATAAAAAGAAAAAGAGAGTGAGAGAGTGAGAAATGAAAATTCATGAATTTGGAAGCATTCTACAACCCAAAAAAAAAACACATTAACAATAAAATAAGTAGACAGGGAGAAATGTTAGACCTGAATGGCTGAAGGTAAGAAACGGTCTTTGGTAGCTTCGTCTTCCCATTCAACATCTTCTAACCATTCTCTCTGTCTATACATTATGACGAGTCCCTTTTCACCACTTGTGCCGCTTTTAGAATTGAGTGGAAGCTTTCCCAGCATTGGGCAGTCGACTACAATGATTTCTTTAAGACATGGAAATGGAAGATATCTCCAATAGATGTTCTTCAGCTCTGGAAGAGGACTCAAAGTTAGAAGTTGTAGTTTTTGAAAAAGAAGAATCCCAGATTCTTCACCAACTAAAGCTTTCTCTTTGTTTATTATTTCTTCTAGTCCATCTGCTTCGTCTACATCAAGATTTGTCAGATTTGGAGCAAACATCAGCCACGTCAATTCTTTACAGCATTTGCTAGACCACAGAGAAATGTTCGAGAGGCTTAAGAAGCATGCATTTCTCGGATATTGCAGAGGAGAAACCGTCTCTCTTCTAATGTTTGTAATATCCATCTTTGTCTCAGAAATACTACATTCCATTAGAATGAGGTCACGTACTTTCTCCATAGTAGCTAAACGCCATATGTCTGGTGATTCTAATTGCAAACCCTTGATCTCCAGAACATGTGTACACCACATCAGCTTGTGAGAGCTTAAGAATTGATCCAAACCTGAATAAAAATTGAATCCTATGGTTAGAATTTCTAAATGTTCCAAGACTACCAACTCCACCACTGTGTTGGGATTGACTCTAACTCCGGAATGTAATAATTTCAATACTTTCAAATTCACTAGTGCAGATATCCCAACAATGCTCCAAAACTTATACGTCCACTCCAAATTCAAGTGAATTAGGTTTTTCAACTCTCGTAAACCGACAGGTAGACATTGTATACCGGTCCTAGATAAGTTGAGATATTTCAGAGAAACCAACTCTGATATTTCCTCTGGCAGTTCAGATATATGTCTATTCCACGAAAGATCCAAAACAACTAGCCTCGGCATGGACTGGAAGAATTCGCCTGAAATGTTTACCAATGTCTGGTTTCTCTGCAAAAGCAAAGTTGTAAGCTCAAGACATTCCAGACAGCCAGAGATACGATCAATCTTATTACCCATCAACGACATTCTCCTGACAGCATTCCAATTCATAAGTTTTGGTACTCCACATAACCCAGCACCAGCTAAGACAATAAATTTATCAGATGCGATCCACAAGGCCATTTCACGAACAACATCATGCATGTACACTTTATCTTCATCTGTATCTTCCTCCATCAACAAAGAAGAACGAACAAGGCTACCAATGATCTCATAACCCTTGTTCTCAGCCCTTTCCATATCTCTACTTCCATCTATAATCCCCTCGCATATCCAATACTCTATCAACTGAAGCTTTAAAATTCTATCATCTTCTGGAAATAAAGCACAATATAGTAAACACGACTTTACATGCTCACTCTTTAGACTATCGTAGCTATACTTCAAAATCGGAAGAATTCCATCCTCCACGCCGGAAAACTCAGTCGCATTTGAAGTCAGAACATCAACTGCGTGATGCCATTCTTGAATCTTCCGTTTGCATGACATGGCTTCGCCAATGACGTTAAGTGGTAGACCATGACACTTTTGAGCAACTAACAGTGCAAGCTCTGGTATGTTGGGATGACTTCTTAACGTGATATCTCCAACTTTCTTTTGGAACAAATCCAATGCATCATCAGGTGACAAACATTGAACTTCCATTTCGACATCAACTCCCATGCGACCACACACTTCGTGAGAGCGAGTGGTGACCACTACTTTATTCCCACTTTTAGTGTTTGGGAAGGGGATTCCAATCTCTGTTAGATTTACTTTCTCCCATATGTCGTCTAACAACAACACAAACTTCTTTCTCCTTAGGACATTGTGTATGTCACATGCCTTTTGATCTTGATCTTTTTGGTTCCAGTTATCTCCAGCCAGGCCTAGTTTCTTTGCAATCTCTTCTGGATTTGTAAATCCTTAGATACCACAACCCAAATGACAATATCAAAAGCATCCTCTTTTTTGGAGAAATTTATTATTGATCTGTGTGAGAAGTGTAGTTTTCCCCACTCCCCCCATACCATACATACCCAAAATACCCACTCCATCTTCCATGAAACGGTAACATGCCGTTTCAAGCACTGTTTTCCGACCAACTATTGTCGGTTGAATAGGCCTTTCTACCACATCAGATGCTCGAGCTTGCTCAGCAACCACTTCAAAATACCCATCAGATCTGAGATTCCCAACCTCTTTCAACAACATGAAAACCCGTTTTCCATAATGATAACTATCTTTTAAACTCTTGGAGCAAAACCCACAAAGACATAACATTTGGATCTCAGTATGCCTAACACTAAGTAAAGCAGCTCCAAAGCTGCAAGATTCTCCTCAAGGTTGTGAATATAACTCTCTTGGACACATAACCATTGAGTGGCTTGATTCACTACTTGATCACATGACAACGACACAGACAAGCACCCACCCATCGCTGCACCAAACGCTGAGAAAGAGGAAGAGAAGAAGACAAAGAGAAAGAGGTTGCACACTGGAAAAAAACTGTGAAGCGAATGAGTGATAAATCTTAGATGACCAAACTATCCTCAATCGTATAGAATGAGACATTAGTTTACATAAATGAGTATTTATCATTTATCATTGTTTTTTACAACATGTCTCTCTTTTTTATTTTTTTGTAGATTTACATGTTGCAAGTTGCATAATTTAAGTATCTCCTCAGTGTTAAACCAACACAAGTATGAAATACTAAAGTACTAAAGTGAATATTTATCATTGTTTCTACAACTTGTCTATCTTTGGGGTTTGTTTATAGATTAATAGATCTACACGTTGACCAAACTATACTCAGTCGTATTGAATGAGACATTATTTTACGTAAATGAATAGTTATCATTGTTTTCTACAACTTGTCTATCTTTTGGATTTGTTTGCAAAATTTAAGTATCTCCTAAACAGTAAACAAACACCAAGTATGAAATATTTAAGTGTACTTAATATAATTTATAAACCATGATTGATCTCTGAATCTTTCAAAAGAATTTGATGGCAGAAATGTTTGGTCACTGTGCACTAGTATAGGTAGGAACTTAAATCAATTTTAGAAATTTTTTTTTTTTTTTAACTTCTACTATATATCTATTTTATCTTATAAATTTACTGATTCTTCTCAAACTTTTGCTAAATCTTCTCCTGGATTCTGCATCAAAAATAGTTAAAACAGATTTCTCCATCAAACCAAGATTAATGATTGCTAGCATTTAGTGAGAAAGAAGATATTCCCTCTTCTCCTAAATCCTCCACAGTAGCCACGGGAAAAACTTTGAGCCTATACTTAGCTTCATCATTACTGATTCCGTTAAAAGGGTATACTACGTGGGATATATCACCCGAAAGGAATTGTTGTTCCTGATCCCGTTCAAGCACTCTGTTCCAGATGGGGACAGGACAAGTTTTCTTACGGTTCTTACTCGTATGTTGCAGTCGGATCATCAGGAGCTGATTATGATATTTTAGCTGAGAGTGTTGGGGATGGAAGAGTGTTCTTTGCAGGTGAAGCAACAAACAAACAGTATCCAGCTACAATGCACGGAGCTTTCTTAAGCGGAATGAGAGAAGCAGCAAACATACTTAGAGTTGCTAGAAGAAGAGCATCATCATCACCGGCTTCAAACCCTAACCAGAGCTGCATCAACAAAGAAGAAGAAGAAGAAGAAAACAAAAGTTTGGATCAGTTATTCGAAACACCCGATATAACATTCGGGTGTTTCTCAGCGTTGTTTACTCCGAATTCAGATGCATTGTTGAGAGTTAGAATTGAAATGGAGAAACCGGAATCAGGTGTTTGGCTTTACGGTTTAGTGACAAGGAAGCAGGCTTTCGAGCTTGGGGAATTGGAAGGAGATGAGTTGAGAAATGCATACTTGCGCGACAAGTTAGGGTTTATACCAGTCGAAAGGAAGAGTCTTACTCAAGAAGGGGAATGAATGATCTCTTCACTCAAAGCTGCCAGATTGAATCGACAGATCTTCGATTAGTTGTTAAGTTAGGGATTTAGATTGAATTGTGTCTACTCAACTGCGTCTACGTGTTCTTATTTGTAAATCGCCTTTGAGTTGAAACATTTAAATGATCACTTGAATATTGTTTCCTTTTGTTACCTTCAGATGCATTTAAACCCACAAGTTTTTCGTCTTCACTTTCTCCTCCTTGATTCTGAGCTCGATTCTTGTAGTACTCTCTTCAGGTGTGTAACACTTTCTTCTATTGATTGTTGAGTACGGATTGGTAGATTTTTTAGACATTGTAAGGTTCTCATTTTCTTTCAGCAGCATTTCACAAACCCATATATCACAGGTCAATGAGATTACTTGTAGCTATATATATAGAGAACTTTAAGCACACAAATCTGTTTAAATAGAATAATGCTTAACAACAATGGAAATTGCAAACCAGGCATTGAAAACAACAATTTGATCCTCAACAAACGACAAGATTAAAATCTGTTGAAATACATGATTCAAAGAAAAAGATACAGAGAGAGAGAGAAGAACACTCACGAAAATGGAGAAGAACACTGGACTGGATGGATGTACGAAACACTTGGAACTGCAAACGCGGCTGTCATATTGCTCTTAGTCGTATACTGGCCACTGTTGAAACACAACATACAAAGAAAAAGAGAGGGAGAGAGTAAGAAATGAAAATTCATGAATTTGGAAGCACTCCATAAAAACTCACACTAAAAAATATAATAAGTAGACCTTAATGGCAGAAGCTAAGAAACGTGCTTTGGTAGCTTCGTCCTCCCATTCAACATCTTCAAACCAGTCGTATGTACCTGTGTACTCTATGACGAGTCCACTTGAGCCGCTTTTAGAATTGAGTGGAAGCTTTCTCAGCTTTGGGCAGTCTTCTACACAGATTTCTTCAAGACAGGGAAATGGCAGTGGTCTCCAATAAATGTTCTTCAGCTTTGAAAGATCACCCAAATATAGACGTTGTAGTTTTTGGAAAGGAAGAATCCCAGATTCTTCACCAACTAAAGCTTTCTCTTTGTTTATTATTTCTTCTACTTCATCTGCTTCGTTTACATAAAGATTTGTCAGATTTGGAGCGAACATCAGCCACGTCAAATCTTTACAGCATTTGATACCAGATAGAGAAATCTTCGAGAGGCTTAAGAAGAATGCATTTGTGGGATTTTGAAGAGGAGAAACCGTCTCTCTTCTAATTCTTGTAATATCCATCTCTATCTCAGAAATACTACATCCCATTAGAATGAGGTAACGTACTTTCTCCATACTAGCTAAACGCCATATGTCTGATGATTCTAATTGCAAACCCTTGATCTGCAGAACTTGTGTACAGCGCATCAGCTTGTGAGAGCTTAAAAATTGATCCAAACCTGAATCAAAATAGATTCCTATGGTTAGAATTTCTAAATGTTCCATGACTAGCAACTCCTCCACTGTGTTGGGATTGTTGCTAACTTCTGAGCCTCTTAATTTCAATACTTTCAAACTCAGTAGTGCAGAAATCCCAACAATACTCGATAGCTTCGTCGTCCACTCAAAATCCAAGTGAATTAGGTTTTTCAACTCTTGTAAACCCACAGGAAGACATTCTATATTGGTCATCGATAAGTTGAGATATTTCAACGAAACCAACTGTGATATTCCATCTGGCAATTTGGAGAGAATTCTATTAGACGACAGATCCAAAACAACTAGCTTCAGCATGGACCGGAAGAATTCGCCGGAAATATTTACCAATGTCTCGTTTCTCTGCAAAAGCAAAGTTGTGAGTTCAAGACATTCCGGACTCCCAGAGATATGATCAATCTTATTATCCATCAGCGACATTCTCCTTGCAGCGTTCCAGTTCATAAATTTTGGTATTCCAGATAACCCAACACCAGCCAAGACAATAAACTGATCAGATGCAATCCACAAGGCCATTTCACGAACAACATCATGCATATACACTTTATTTGTATCTTCCTCCATCAACAAAGAAGAACGAACAAGGCTTCCGATGATCTCGTAACCCTGGTTTTCTGCCCTTTCCATACCTCCACTTCCATCTATAATCCCTTCTTCATACAGCCAGTACTCTATCAAATCACTTTTCAAAATTTTATAATCTTCAGGAAATAAAGCACAATATAGTAAACATGACTTGACATGCTCATCCTTTATATCATCGTAACTAAACTTCAAAATAGGAAGAATTTCCCCCTTCATCTCAGAAAATTTAGCAGCATTTAAAGTCAAAACATCAATTGCATTCTGCCATTCTTGAGTCGTTCGTTTGTATGACATGGCTTCCCCAATGACGTTGAGTGCGAGTGGTAGTCCATGACACTTTTTAGCAACTACTTTTGCAAGCTCTGGTATGCTTGGATGACTTCTTAACGTGATCTCTCCAACTTTCTTACGGAACAAATCCAATGCATCATCAGTTGGCAAACATTGGACTTCCATCTCAACATCAGCTCCCATGCGCCCACACACTTCTCGAGAGCGAGTTGTGAAAACTACTTTACTTCCATTTTCTTTACTTGGGAAGGGGACTCCAATCTTCGTTAGATCAGCTTTCGCCCATATGTCATCTAACAACAACACAAACTTCTTCCTATTTAAGACATTGAGTATCTCACATGCCTTTTTGTCTTCATCTTTGCAGTTCCATGCCTCACCACACATGCCCAATTTCTTTGCAACCTCTTCTTGAATCTTTTGGATCTGTAAATCCTTGGATACCACAACCCAAATAACAATATCAAAAGCATCCTCACTTTTGAGAAATTTATTATTGATCTGTGTGAGAAGTGTGGTTTTTCCCACTCCCCCCATACCATAGAGGCCCACAGTACCCACTCCGTCTTTCATGAGATGGTTCCATGCCGTTTCAAGCAATTTTTCCCGACCAACGATTGACAGTTGAATAGGCCTTTCTACCACCTCAGACGCTTGAGCTTGCTCAGCAACCACTTCAAAAACCCCATTAAATCTGAGATTCTCAACATCTTTCAACATCATGAAAACCCGTTTCCCATAACCATAACTCTTTTTTAAACTCTTTGAGCAAAACCCACAAAGACACAACCTTTGAAGCTCGGTTGTTTTATCATTAAACAAACCATTAACTTCGGTTTCAATATTCTCAACTCTAGTAAGCCATACCTGGATTTGGTCAAGCCTTCGTAGACTTTTATTCTCCTCTCTCTCCACCCTTCTTAACAAATCATTTCGCTTTGCCTTTAGCTCTGCAATGGTTGTCTCCAAAGCCTCAAGATTCTCCTCGAGGTTGTGAATATAACTCTCTTTGACACATAACCATTGAGAGACTTGATTCACAACTTGATCACATGAACACGAGACAGAGAAGCATCCACCCATTATTGCACAAACGCAGAGAAAGAGAAAGAATTTCCAAAAAGGAAGAGAAAAATGTGAAGGTTTTAGCTAATAAGTGATAAATGTTAGGAGAGAAGAGAAGATAAGATATATGTGAAGATGGAAGAGTTCCTCAAAACAGTGACTCCAAAATGGAGAGACCAAAGTATGAAAAGTCTTGCTTTATGGATTGGTCCATCCAAAGCTTTCAATGTATGCGCACTAGTAAATCTATGAACTAAATGGCGCGGAATCAAATGAATTATAAGATAATGTATAGATTTGTTAAAAAAAATATGTGAAATGAAGTTATCATCACCATCCGTATTCTCTCGTAACAAATTGTTTACTTTAATTTACAGAGGTTTTAGTTTTACTAACCGCCTGGTAGTATTTAAGTGTGTGCATAAATTATATAGGGTGGTAAGTACAGTAACATCAAAATTCAGATGACCAAACTATCCTCAATCGAATTGAATTATAGTATACAGTTGTAGATGAAAGTGGGAGATTAAAGAACTTTCTGAAGCCAAACAAGACTTCTAAATCTGCAAATTTTCATACAAGTTTCAGAAATAGAATAGTCAAGCCAATAAGACATAACAGAACAGCCATGACCAAAAAACTCTGAAAGAAAAATAACAACATTGACAAGTAATCCAACAGGAGCAAAAATACAATTAGAAGCATTGCCTTTGATTTATGGTCGTCTCGTTTAGTCTTTTTTTCCACCAAGAATACAAGTTTTTTCCATGAATTTAATGACGTGGATATTTGTCTACTCCTCTATGGAATCTGACGGAGAATTTGGTCATGGGGAGACTTGTATTGAAGAGCAAGAACTCTGTTCCCAAAATTCATAAAACTAGTCCAGTAGTCCTATTATAATTCTCTGGGTCTGTCACAAGGCACAAAGATGTAGTCATCAAGATCAAGACTAGGTATCCATAAGAAAAAAATCTCGCCATCTATTGGACTGAACTGATGTCGAAGCTGCGTCTTTGGTCGAGAGGAAAGACATGATGTGGCATAGTAGATCCTCTGGAAATTTGCTGATTGCATCTTCTTCTTTCATGCCTTTTTTCCGCCTTCATAGAATTATAACCTTTCTATGTGTAATAAAATTTATAAATAAGAGGATGATGACATATGTCGCTTGATCATCTTATTATATAAAAAAAAATGATTCAAAATTAGTAACTCGCATGATCGTGACACATATCTATAAAACCATTGATTAAAACCATAGACTATAATTTTAGAGTTAGTTCTTATTCCTAAAAGGTTAAAAAAGGAGAATAAAACCATAGATTAAAAAAAAGGAATCTTATTATGTAAAGTTGGGTTAAATTCACAAAAGCTCGACATATGTCAAAATTTTAATTAACTCGCCAGATCATGAAATGTGTCAGTTAAAATGATCATATTTTGACACATGTTTAATTAAATAAAACCATAGATTATCAGGAAAAAATAATAGAAATTTTAAAAAAGAAATACAATCCTACAAGTAAAAATAAATTATAATTTTTTATCTCTTTCGTTATTAAGTAAGAAAATGTGTTAAATTAAATTAAATTTATATTTTGAAATTTTTTTATTCACCATCATTTTCAAACGCCAGCAAAAATCACAACACCTCTATTGAACATAAAAATTGAAGTTTTCTCTATAGAAGAGAAATAGTGTGTAAATGATATTTTCCTAAGGGATGAATTAAGAATTTTTATCTCCAAAAAGAATAAGTAAAAAAGAAGTAGAGATCCATCCAGAGAAAGTTGCTTTACATTTACTAATTTGGATCCAAAGGAGGGGCTAGGTGTTGAGACTTTTGCTGACGTTTAAAGATGATGGTGGATGAGAATCCAACGACTAAAAAAGAAAAGAAGCATGTGATCTCAAGATATGAATAAATTTGAGAGATGTTGACGGAAAGACTGAGATAGAGAATGTTATTTTTAAACACCAAGAGATTATAAATTGTGAAGGTGCAAGAAGGAAAATATATTCAGTTAGAAACCGATATAAGATCTGAACCAGAGAACTTCAGCGGGAAAACGAAGATCTTGTTAGAATAATATATCGCTTATATATGTGTGAGAGCATAACCGCCGGTTACAATATTCGTTTTTCTAAATCTTACACTAGACGTTCGGGTTTGGTTCATATGTTTTGTTTTTTTGGGTTTAGAGGCATGTGACACATTCAGATACTGTAATTTTTGGTTTGTTCAGTTTGATTCTATTTGAATTCGAGTCAGATTCGGGTACACAAAATATCAGAGCAAAGACATATAAAAATTTGGTTATTTTGATATAAAAATAATGATACCCAAAGATATAGAAATGGGCGGTGATCATTGTTTTACCCAGGTGGGAACGAGATATTTGTACATGCTTTGGCGGAAAATCGGAAGATTTTCTATGGTCATACTGTTGAGAGCATCAGATATGGAAACAACGGGGTTTTGGTTTATGCGGCCGACAAAGAGTTCTACTCTGATATGGCTCTTTGCACGGTTCCACTAGGTGTTCTGAAGAAAGGTGCGATTGAGTTTTATCCCGAGCTTCCTGAGAAGAAGAAAGAAGCAATTGAGAGACTGGGATATGGATTGTTGAACAAAGTAGCGATGTTGTTTCCGTATAATTTCTGGGGTGAAGAGATTGATACATTCGGGCGATTAACCGAAAATTTGAGGACGAGAGGAGAATTCTTTTTGTTCTACAGCTACTCTTCTGTTTCCGGTGGTCCATTACTTATAGCATTAGTAGCTGGCCACGTGGCAGAAAGATTCGAGACAATGTCGCCTACAGATTCCGTTAAACGGGTTTTGCAGATACTACGCGGAATTTATCACCCAAAAGGAATTGTTGTTCCTGATCCAGTTCAAGCCCTCTGTTCCAGATGGGGACAGGACAAGTATTCATATGGTTCTTACTCATACGTTGCTGTCGGATCATCAGGGGATGATTATGATATTTTAGCTGAGAGTGTTGGGGATGGAAGAGTGTTCTTTGCAGGTGAAGCAACAAACAAACAGTATCCAGCTACAATGCACGGAGCTTTCTTAAGTGGAATGAGAGAAGCAGCAAACATACTTAGAGTTGCTAGAAGAAGGGCATCATCATCATCATCATCACCGGCTTCAAACCCTAACCAGAGCTTTATCAACAGAGCGTTATTCGAAACACCCGAATTAACGTTTGGGTGTTTCTCAGCGTTGTTTACCCCGAATTCAGATGAACCTAATTCCAATGCATTGTTGAGGGTTAGAATGGAAATGGAGAAACCTGAATTAAGCGTGTGGCTTTACGGTTTAGTGACAAGGAAGTAGGCGTCTGAGCTTGGTGAAATGGAGGGAGATGAGATGAGAAATGAATACTTGCGGGATAAGTTAGGGTTTATTGCAGTCGAGAGGAAGAGTTTTTCTCAAGAAGGGGAATCAATGATCTCTTCACTCAAAGCTGCCAGATTGAATCGACAGATTTTCGATTAGTTGTTAATTAGGGTTTTTGTTTTTAAAGATATTTATTAATTAATCACATGCATGACCTTTTTGTTTGTTTGTTTGTTTAGTTTTTGACCAAAAAGACTAAAACCAAACTAATTCCAATTCCAAAGAGACCCAAATTGCCCGGAAACTTTGTGAATGGGGTGTTATTGTTTGGAATTTGGTCACTTGAAGTCTTTCTTGAAGACAACAACGCAATTGTCTTACCTTTTCTCTTCTCAATCTTTAAACCTCGGCAAATTCTTTACTAGCTGTTGTCAGGGTACTGTACTAACAAAAGTAGCAGCACAGCCAGAGTTCGATTGAGTGCATACTTGAAATTGAGAAAAATGTAAACTGATTTTTTCTTGTGAATTTCAGTATGCTTGCTTGTTGGGGCATATTCAAAATGGCTTAATGCTAGTTCGGAAAATTTGCAACCAATATTAACAATTTTAAACAAGGGAATGGTCATATCTGAAGCTTGTGCAGCCGCAACTTTGGCATTTAGATACATCTGTGATGGTATTGTATTCATTCTTAAGAGCTTGACAAGTTTGCCTTCTCTCTGGTCTCCTGGCCATAGCATTGACATTTTGGTTTTTCGTTACTGGCTCGAGAAGGTTCGTTATCAGTCACTTTAAAAAAAAATAAGATTGCGGGAACACATGTACATCATTAGCACACGGAAAGCGCTATATTATATATAGCATAGCGAAAACACGTGTGCTAAGTTTTCGCCAGCTATAATAGGTAAAACAATGTTATAGCATTAATTAAGTCCGCTATGATATTCATTCTATTATAAAATTAATTAGAGAGAAAGGTAGGAGATCTCGAAACTAAGAGAAAAATGAAAGAGCTACAAAGATCTCGTAAGGAGTGAAGCGGAGATCAGAATCATCAAATTGAACCTTCTTCTGAAAAGTTGATCGGATTCTGTTTTCGACAAAAAAGTCGACGTTTGAATTTGATGTTTTTAAAAAAGTTTGACTAACACAATTTCAAAAACGTTGAGTGAATGTAATCATGAGGAAAATAGAATTGTGGGTAAGAGAGTAAAAAAACTTGAAAAAGGGTACTAGTGAGTTTTTGGGTGTTAGGGTGGGTATTTTCTCTTCTTGTGCAATAGGTTCGCAGATGGACTGTTGTTCAATAAAGATTTGAAAAGCCTAATTTTTAAGAGATTTAAGCCCATATATGACCCAATAAAGCTTTTAAAATAACCCTAAATATAATAACCAAAGTCCGTTCTGTTCTTATCGAAGCTAAGAATCAAATCCAATGACTAAGCAAGTTTATAAAAAAAAAAAACTTTCAATCTTTTCTTTAAATCTTCTGATTATAAAAAAAAATCAAAGTTGTACTTACCCTTTAAATCTTCTGATTTTCCTCCATCCGAGAAATCAATCATGTACTTACCAGTGATGTTATGATGCAAATTCCTAATCCCTTGCTTGGCATACCGAGAAATAAAAAGTGGAAAGGCTTTGTTCACGTTTAGTTGAGAAAATCGATGAAAAAAGAACCGACTCAACATTAAAGAGGGACGCATGATCTCAAATTCTTCGATGGATAACTTGTGATTCTTCTTCGAGAAAGGTAGGAGATCTCGAAACTAAGAGAGAAATGAAGGAGACGCGTAAGGAGCGAAGCGGAGATCGGAATTGATAAATTGAACTTTGTTTTGAAAAGTTTGATTGAGTTATGTTTTCTACAAAAAACATCACATATGTTAGAGATTTAGGAATTTTAGAAATATCGGAATTTTGATGTTTTAAAAAGGACGACAAAAAAAAAAGGTTTGACTAACATAATTTTAAAAAGATGGACCCTTTAAATCTTCTGATTTTTCCTTCATCCGAGAAATCAATCATGTACTTACCAGTGATGTTATGATGCAAATTCCTAATCCTTTGCTTGGCATACCGAGAAATAAAAAGTGGAAAGGCTTTGTTCACGTTTAGTTGAGAAAATCGATGAAAAAAAAACCGACTCAACATTAAAGAAGGACGCATGATCTCAAATTCAAATCAAGCAAAAGGTTCTTCGATGGATAACTTGTGATTCTTCTTCGAGAAAGGTAGGAGATCTCGAAACTAAGAGAAAAATGAAGGAGACGCGTAAGGAGCAAAGCGGAGACCGGAATTGATAAATTAAACCTTATTTTGAAAAGTTGATTGAATTATGTTTTCTACAAAAAACATCACATATGTTAGAGATTTAGGAATTTTAGAAATATCGGAATTTTGATGTTTTTAAAAGGTTTGACCAATGACGACAAAAAAAAAAGGTTTGACTAACAGAATTTTAAAAAGATGGACCGATGAGGAAAATAGAGTTAAGGATAAAAGAGTAAAAAAGTTTTTAAGAAAAACTTGATTTAAGAGCCCAAAGTTGAAGAGATTCAAGCCCGGACCAATAAAACTATTAAAATAACCCTAAATATAATATCCAAAGCTCGCTCTGTTCTTATTTCGATTGATCTGTATCCCTAAATCTCCGTCATTGCCAAAGCTCGCTCTGTTGTTGTTGGGTATTGAAATGGAAGTGGTGAAGACCTTTGCAGAACTTGGTGTGCGTGAGGAGCTTGTCAAAGCTTGTGAAAGATTGGGATGGAACAACCCTTCCAAAATTCAAGCTGAAGCTCTTCCTTATGCTCTTGATGGTATCTCCTTTTTTTTTCCTGTTTAAAAAGCTTGCAACTTTTTGATTATTAGGGTTTTATCAATTGAATCTATTTCAGGGAAAGATGTAATTGGACTTGCTCAAACCGGTTCTGGGAAAACTGGAGCCTTTGCGTTACCTATATTGCAAGCACTTCTTGCTTATGTTTATGATTCTGAGCCTAAGAAAGGTCGTAGACCTGATCCTTCCTTCTTCGCCTGTGTTTTATCTCCAACGAGAGAGCTTGCAATTCAGATTGCTGAGCAGTTTCAAGCTCTAGGAGCTGATATCGGTCTTAGGTGTGCTGTGGTAAGATCACCACATTTTATTTTTTTATCATAATTCCTAAACTGATTCCTGATTTTTGAATTGAAAATTGAAAGCTTGCTGATTTATTTTCAGCTTGTTGGAGGTATAGACAGGATGCAACAAACTATTGCTCTAGGGAAACGGCCTCATGTTATTGTACGTTTTGTTTCTTAAATTGTTTTCTGCACTGATCCTCAGTGAATCTAGTAGCTAATGTTGTTTCATAGGTTGCTACACCTGGTCGTCTTTGGGATCATATGTCTGACACCAAAGGCTTTTCTCTGAAAACATTGAAATATCTGGTAAATTTATGCTTATCTTTTCGTGTTCTTACTTCTTATCATTCTTATCTTTTGTTCATCTTTTTCGTGTTCTTACTTGTTATCATTCTTATATTTACTTCACCAGGTTCTTGATGAAGCGGATAGACTGCTGAATGAAGATTTTGAGAAATCTCTTACCATGATTTTGGACGAGATCCCTCGCGACCGTAAAACATATCTATTTTCAGCCACCATGACTACAAAGGTTGCTTGATAGTCTTGTGGTTTTCCATACACCAAATTGTCTCTCTATAATTTTAGCCTTAAGATGGAATGACTGATTCAATTTCTATGCCTCTTAGGTTCGAAAACTTCAAAGGGCTTGCTTGAGGAATCCTGTCAAGGTATGGAAATGCTTAATCGTTTCTTGTCATAGATACCATAGTTTGAGTTGTATTTTCTTGAAATGCTTACCTCCAGATTGAAGCTGCTTCTTCCAAATATTCCACAGTCGATACTCTTAAACAGCAGTATTGGTTGGTTCCTTCTGATTACAAGGTACCTTATTTACATCACAGGAGCTTGGTAGATACATGAGAGTGTTTTATCTTCTTTTACTATAATGTAATGACCTTTTTGTATCATTGTAACAGGATTGCTATCTTGTATACATTCTCAGTGAAATGCCTGAATCAACATCTATGGTTTTCACCCGAACATGTGAAGATGCTCGTTTACGGGCATTGATGCTTCGGAACCTTGGTTTTAGAGCCATTCCTATCAGTGGTCAAATGACTCAGGTAAATCATGCATTCTTCACGACTCCATTCTCTCAAAATTTTCTCATTCTTTGCGAAATATTTTGCAGTCAAAGAGACTAGGAGCACTGAATAAGTTCAAAGCAGGGGAATGTAATATCTTGGTTTGCACTGATGTGGCTAGTAGAGGGCTTGATATCCCATCGGTTGATATGGTTATCAATTACAACATTCCCACAAATTCAAAGGTTTCTTCTCATGAATACAATTTCTTTATTGTTTCTCATGAATCAATGATGTTGAGAACGAACACACATTGATCTTCCAAATTTGGGTCATAGGATTACATTCACAGAGTGGGAAGAACTGCTCGTGCTGGACGTTCTGGTGTGGGGATATCACTTGTAAGCCAGTATGAGCTTGAATGGTATTTACAAATAGAGAAACTCCTCGGTGAGTAAAAATATATATGCGAGATAGATTTTATATATTTGTTCTCTCATAGGATATATAGACATTTGACTATGTTTTGACATTCAGGCAAGAAACTACCAGAATATTCAGCTGAAAGATACGAAGTCATGTCATTGTGGGAGAGAGTTGCAGAAGCCTTAAAATTGTCCCATATGGTATTTTTTATTCTCTGCATGTACTACTAGGACATCTTAAAGGTTAAATGTTTTTACTTGTAATTTACATGTATAGAGAATTGAATTATGTGCTGGTAAATTTTGTTGTAGATGATTAAAAGATCAGGAGGTAGGAAGAAGAGAAGGGGACAAGATGATGAAGAGAGTGAGAGGTTCTTGGGAGGTCACAAGGACAAGAAATCTTCTAAGAAGTTCAAACGATAAAATGGCTCTGTTTGAATTGAAGTTTTCCATATGAACTTGGGGAATATAGTCTATTTTGTAGTCGTAATTTGTATTTTCTTCTCTCTCTTTTTGCTTCTGAAAGACTGAAATTTTATGCTATTATATTTAATAGGTGCTTTATTAAAAGCTCTGGTCTCTTCTCTGTTCTTGATGGCGGCTCTGCTTTTCTTGGTTTTCTCTCTAAAAGCTCTGGTTAAACCGGTTATATGTTCTTGGCTGCCTAATACAATTAGCGAATCAGATAAGACAGTCTTAGTTAACCCAATATTTATAAGAGATAGAGAACAAAGTTTAGAAAAGAAAAAAAAAGTTTAAGGTTTTAAATTTAGATGACATTATACAAATGGTCATATTATTGCTTTTTTCTGACCCATTTTGATTCGGATATAATTTTTTTTTGGGCTTTACATTATTTATTTCGGTCTTAAAAAATTAGACACACGTGGCTTATACATGTATCAAAAAAGACGAATCTAAATATGACACGTGACGGGTTTTTTTTAAGCTCTGAAAGCCTAGCTTTTGCTATGAGCGCACCTAAGCAAATCACCTCTCAATTATAGGTATACAGTATATAGATTAAGCCCAAAATATATGACACATGTTCTGTTTGTTCCAAAAATTAGCATACATGATTTTAGAAGAGATGCTCAACTATTTATATCATTGAAACCGAACGTATATGTCTTCGATAAAACAATCTGAAAGCGGTAAAGATTTGACGGAGAATGAAAAGAAAAGACATCATTACTTAAAAGCAATTTGGAAGTATCACTATTTACTACGAAAAGTTTTTAATTTTATTTTTTCGTGTATGAGATTATTACTACGAAAAGCTGATATCATCAATATTGTTTTTAATAAAAAAAATAGTTACATAAACGAAATCAATTCTACTAAACTGACTTTTTTTTTTCCTCAAAGCACATACCAATATTGCTTAGAAAATGAATACAAATGAGTGTGCAATTCATACCATTTACATATTTTGGTATTTCTCATTCTATTATATCCCACATTTTCATTTGAATAACAAGAAATAGGACCAAAAAAAATCATTGAATCTTTATTTTGATTGTGATTTCTGAGCAATAGTGATTCTCCTCTCTAGCATTTAGTGGGTTTAGTGATGCTATTACCAAAACTTAAAGAGTACCTAAGCCTAAATAGTGCTGTAAGTGAATATAACATAGATAGCTCGTCTAAGATGGTTTAGAGTGTTTCAGTTGTCGCATCAGCCACCACCATTAGTGGTTACATCTAGATAGACTCCATTCTTTGAATCTAAATTCTTAATCTTTATCCTCTGGCTCTTCGCCTCTCGTAATTGATAGAGAGAGATTACAATTTACAAGGAACCCATCAAATCGTATTTATATATTTGCCAAACTATATTTTATTTTAGTTGCTTCTATTTATACAATTATACTGTTACACACACATACACTAAAAGATTTATATATTAATCTGAGAAACTAATTGGTAGAGAGAGATTACAAGGAACCCATCAATTCGTATATACATATTGCCAAACTAGATTTTATTTTAGTTGGTACATAGAGATACAAACTGTAAATTTTAACGGAAAACATGCATAATACATTTTGGTTGTATATTTACTATGTTTTTCTATCAACTTTAAAAGTTTAGATACAAACTACTTAGAGCTAATAGAAACATTAGTTAAGTTTTGGATATATATATATATATATATTTTTTTCCTGCAAAATCTATAACTTGCTTTCAAAATTATTTTAAAAGTTTTTTGCTTCTTTCGTTTACTCGGATTTAGTTTATTTTTTTCGTTGACGTCATTATAAGTTTTTCTCTACCTATGTAGTATACATCTTTGGGTGACAAATACATATGCATGAAAAATCTATCAATACAAACGTGACTTTGTCTCGTCATGACGATATGGTGTGAATATGTGATGTCTTCCCAACTAAACTATTCTTTTAATAATAATTTATTTATTTCTTAAACATTCTACTATTATCTTATTAGTTCGTGCGAATAATACAGAAATACGGAGGAATCGAATTGATCGAACCGAATCGAACCAGGCGCGGGTTTGCTTATAGATGCATCTCCCGACCACTTAAACACGTGACAATGCCTACCGTTTGAACCCTCACCAAAACATGCTTCAGTTCGAAAACTCTCCTACTTTGGAAAGACAAAGATACCCTTCCCAAGCCAGCGGAATCGCTACTAGAACTGAGGGTATAATAGACAATACGTGTGGAAAAAAGGGCAGAAGGATCAGATTGATTTTGCTCAGGCTTAAAGCGATCATGTGAGTTGGCTTAAGATAACGACACGTGGCTAACGCTGACGGTTGGATCGTTTGTGAGTCCGAGACATCGTATAAGCACGCTAGGGTTCGGACACTTGAGCGACCAGAGGATCAATCATATGATTGTTATGACTTATGACACGTATTCATTTTCTAGTCACGTGCCAGTAGTATTGGTTGGTAGGATTTATTGTTCCCTTCGTGGTGGGAGGTCTTAACAATTTTTAGGGTATGGAAACATGAAACTAATTACAGAGGATCAATTAATATGTATTGAGATTAATCAAACTTAAATTTTTGGGGCATTTGAACATTTTCCCAACTTCTTTTTTAATCAATTTGGGAAATCTCAGAAGAATATCTCCAACTTTTGTCATATATAGTATTCAAAAAATTTCCATATATTAATTTATAGTTTTTTTTTTTTTGGTTAAAAATTAATTTATGGTTATTACAACCATATTAGGCGAAACATAATATTACTAGAAACCGCACAGATTCTAATAGATCTTAACCTCTCCGCTAAAAAAGTTTACATTTCCTCTGATGGAAGATGGATTAATATGGATGGTAATATAATTCACCAAGGGAACTAAAATTCCATAAAATCAATATTTTTGAACGTTGTTTTTCTAAATTTATGGTTATTGCAGTAATTCATGTGGCTGGTAACGGAAACAAATTAAATGATCGGAGCCACTAGTATTATTTGGTAGTATCATTGTGGTTTTTAATAGAAACTTGTGTTATATTTTTGTTTGTTGGTTTTAAGTACAGTCCATCCATATTCAACTTTGGTATGATCAAATCGTGTTCTTAACTAGTTAGGGGTTAGATTAAATAATTATAATTAAGGAAAAAAGTTTGATCTATAATTATAATTATAATTATAGAATGGTGGTAATTTTAGGATTGAGGTGTTACAAAGTTATTTAATTAATACTAGTACGTACTAGTTATAATTGTAATAATTGGCTAATTGATATTAGGATTAGACTAAAAGTAAATGAGTGAATTTTTTAATATAGTTTCCATCTAACATTTCAACACAAACAAATGCCATATATATATTTGCATTGTGAAATATATTAAAATGAGCAAAAACAAAAACAAAATTTTAAAAAATAAACGCATTAGGCAAGATTATAGTAGAGATTTGATAATAAAGAATAATAATAGTTAGCTATAAACTTAAAACTTTCGGTAAACTTTAACCACATTAATTGTACGTGTGACGTGTACATAAGTCTGGTGTCATGTGTCACTTGTTAGTAGGCATTTGACAAGGGCCAAAATAGTAGGAAAGCATGGTATTTTATTGTAATTAAAAATAAAAATAAAAACCCTATAGTTAAGACGGTGGATATATAGAAACAAACAAAACAAGAAATGATTACTTTAGGTCGCAAAAAATAAAAAAACAAAAGAAATATAAAAGGAGAAAGAGTGTGCCGAGAAAAGAAAGATCCCTAATCCCTAATAGAAAGGGAAAGCTTTTTCTCTCCAAAACCAAGATCTCGAATCTCTCAGTGAGTTTGTTTTATAATTTTTAGGTCTTTGGTGTTATTTGATAGATATTGTTCTAAGAATATAACTATGGACTGGCAGTAGATTATTTGAAGAAAATAAAAATAAAAAGAAGATTTTTGGATCTAGATCTGTGTAGAAAAATGTGTAAGATTGTGGTCTTAAAAGTGAAAATCGTGAATCTAGTAAGAGATAAAAAGAAAACGTTTAAGATTTAGTTCCCTTGAATTCATCAGAATTAATTTTTTTTTTTTTTTTCTCTGTTGTTGGTTAGGGTTTTTCAAGATTGGAGGCGAAATTTGTGGGTTTGGTGTTTTGTTTTTTGTTTTTGTTGATGAATGTAATATCGGTTTTGGCTCGGCAGGTTCAACATGGATATGATCAGCCGACTTCCAAATGCGGTGCTGTACGAGATTTTGAAGCTTTTGTCATCGAAAGAGGCTGCCTCTACTTCGACACTTTCAAAGAGGTGGGAGCATTTGTTCAAGGAGATACCGGTTGTTGATCTTGCTTGGGAAGCTAGTGAGTATCTTCCAAAGAATCGGAAGGATAACTTGAGTTTATTCTACAGTTTTGTAGACAACGTGGTCAGCTTTCCAAGGCAATTACGGAAGTTTAGCATCTACTGTGATAATCCTAGTCCTATCGATATGGCTCGATTGAATCAATGGATGTTAAGGGTCAGTGCACCTGGCAAGGTTGAGGACTTTGCCTTGACCATCAGTGGGCATGATCAACCGCTAGTTTTGCCCTTGGAACTGCATTCCCTGCTGAAGCTAAAGCTCGGAAAGAGATTTAGGCTGAAACTATCTACCGATGCAACATTCCCTCTCCTTGACAGTGTGGACTTGGATTCCATTACTTTTGCTGGTAATGAGGATGGTCTAAAAAGCTTGTTAACGAAATCTCCAATCTTACAAGAGCTTGTCATCAATGGTTTGGAATGGGATCAATGGAAGACATCCACACTTGCTAGTCCAACACTCAGGAGAGTCACTGTCCATTGCTTTACCCGTCGTAACCACCGTCGTAAAACTGTGTCATTCGACATTCCCCAAGCAGAATTTCTTGACTACACCGATTCCGTTGCTTTCAAGTATGGACCTCTAAACTTCAACTCACTATTGTCTGCCAGGATCAATCTGATCTCGCATGATGATATCATTTGCAACCCAACACCTCTCATTAACGCTATTGCACATGTAGAGACACTATTTGTCTCATCCTCCACTTCTAAGGTATGCACACAAACTAACTATTTCTGGATTTTTATTATACCCTACTATCAATATTAATTGTTTTGCCCTTTTTTTCAGCTTTTGGATGGTCACTTTAAAGGTGTACCCAAGTTCCAAAACCTGCATTATTTGACTATGGATGTCGACAAGTTTAGCCATTGGTCTTCTCTCAGATTTTTTCTCGATGCCTCTCCAAACCTTCACACACTCGTTATAAAGGTATACTCTAATTGATTGTTTATCATTTATCATACCTGCACATACTCTCTTATTTCAATTATATAAATCAGGGAGAGGGTTATCAGTGTGTTTATGAAAACCGCTTTACCACAACCGACCTGAGGCAGAGCGATCTTGAGTTATGTCTCAGAAACTCTCAAATCAGAGCACTCCATCTGTTTCCAGATCTACATGACAGAGCTTTCAAGAAAGTTGTGGAAATGACTACATTTTTCCTAGGGCACTTAAGCTCCCTGGAGCAAGTCATTGTCCACTACAAAACAAGAAAGGATGATACTCTCGAGGAAATGATGAAGAAGCCCAGACTTTCACCAAACTGCCGTTTCCAAATGTTACTCGTCTAACTTCTATAGAAGTTGAAGTTCTATAGATGCTTTTGATATTTCTAAGACTGCTTCTTCTTCTTCTTTTTTTTTTTTTTTTTTTTCCGGTTAATTGAAAACTTGTTATTTTAGACAACAAATAACCTTTTGTATTTGCCATCAATTATCATGCTTTTGCCACTGCAAACAAAAATACGCCATTGGGATTATCTAGAGTTTTTGAGGCATTTTAGAATAATATACGAGGCTGTATTTTGTGTTTATTGTTTGATTAAGCCTTTTATCAATATATATACACGAGCCTGTTAGCAAATTATAATGTTTTCTTCGCTTTTAGTATATTGACTCCAATATAGGACACCAGTTCTGTTTGTTCCAAAAATTAGCATACACGTACGATTTAGAAGAAAAGTTAAACCCTAGATAATAGGTCTAACTAATTATATATTAATAACAGAATGTTTGGTGTGGAACATCCAACAAAGGTAGTTAATATAGAATCGGATAACTAATAGCAGACCAAACAGTATATAAAACAAATACTAACCATACTTAGTTTTCTTCAGATTTTATTTAAAGTTTCAAAATAATAAAAATCAGAATATTATCTGATAAAATAAGGGAAGATTAGAAAAAAAGGATAAACAATTACAACACTGGGACATATCTTTCCATATTCTTCTGTTCTGAAGGATTTTTCAGGTGGTTTAGATTAATAACAGAAGAATGTTTTGGGGTGGGGACTTGTGGTAAAACCCCTAGAATCAACATAACATAAAATATCTACAACCTGTTTTATGATATTGAACACAAACAATGATTAAGAAATGTTAAGAGATTTAAATAACTAACTATGAGCTTGTCTACATTACATAGTTATAGTCCAAGTTCTCATTCATTATACAATAGTTCAAAAGAGATTTTTAATGTAATGTGATATAATGTTTTATGTTTTCATAAAATACATATTATTTGATAACATTAAATAGTGAGTTTATGTTTTCATATAATCTAATACGTTTTATCTATTAAAAACTAGAATAGTATCCGCACGTTGCGCAGAATTTCAATATTAAAATATTATTAATTAATTTATTAATATTAATATAAATCATTAATAAACATATAAACCCTGTTCGGCACAATGTCGTTGCGACAGCGACCACCCATGAACAAAAAGCCTTTATTTCTTTTGTATTTCTTTTTTATTTCTGTCACCTGCTGTTGCTGCGACTTAAGTTTGTTAATTCTAGAGTCGCTGTAAATCTCAGCGACATCACTCCAACCCTTTTTTATGAGGTAGCAACAGCCGCTGGATTTTCAGTATAACCTTAACAACATCTTTTAACTCCAATTTAATGAGTTTCTGCCCTTTTATTTGTGTTGCAGTCGCCGTCGCTGCAACTGTGTAAAGAACACGGCTATAATTGTATTAAATGGTATTTCGCTATGCCAACTTATTTCATATAAATAAGTAACAAATAATATAATTCTATCATCTGTTTATATATACGATATAATTTTTCATCATTTAATATCGTATATATAATTTTATCCAATGAAAAAATATGTATAACAGATGATAGAATTAGATATAATTTTTCTACGTTTTTCATCATTTAATATCGTAGAAAAAATATGTATAACAGATGATAGAATTAGATATATTAAATGATCATTATTAGAAACAATAATTCTATCATTCATCAGATTATTAGAAACAATAATTCTATCATTATTAGAAACAATAAATGATAGAATTATTAGAAACAATAAATGATAGAATTATTATAATAATGATAGAATTATTAGAAAC